>OLKM01005898.1:10000-15635 GCA_900291075.1 Melanogrammus aeglefinus | reverse complement strand
GAAATGCTTTTACTGGGATTAACGACTGTGATTCCTTCATGCGTCCTGTTATCCCTGTGGCTGGTTGGATACTGGTAGCTGTTTGTCTCCGTCCTCATGTGACCGTTTGTGCATGTAACCTCTTCTGTAGCGGGGTCGCTGCACACACCGTCAAGAAGAGGAAAATCGGGCTGCCCAACAGCACGCTCAATGCTCAAATCCTCACAGGTAATCAACCTCAAGCAAGAACAGGTAAGGCAGGCATCTGTCCTTGTCTTACCTCCCCTGTGTTTCCCTTTGGCTCTATTTGTTGCGTCTGGTCTCGGCATACATTAAGAAATACTAAATTCATAGTCCTGATCCTAGTCCTTGAAGATGAGGATGAGATCCAATTCAGACAGGGGCCCAAGAGACAAAAAGTTCACGTGCCTTGTGTCCCTGAGATTGAAGTTTTATTTTGGAAGACTAGCACAGAAATAGAGTCTCACCTCTTTGCTACTTTTTTCCTCTTTCAGGCTCAATTAATTGCTAATGGCAATTGCCTATGTGCCTCCTCATACATTGACCACAATTTATCATTACTAAAACACAACAAGACATTATTTCCAGTTTTTCCGTATTGACCTAGCATTCCTTCAAATTTCGATTTTCTTCTCATGTTTGTTGCAGGGAGATAATGCAGATGCGGCAGAACACCTACTGGACCTAACTACAGTGATTAAGTGGCAGCCGCATCAGCATAGAATAGTGGACGCCCTATAACGACGCACATTGCAAAAGAAGCTGTGGGTTGGGATTCCTTTTACCCTGACTTTTAAAAGTAGAAATGCTTTGATTTATATTATCTTGAGGAGTTCACCGCTTAATAAACTAGACTTTCTAAAAAGTGTAAAGAAAAAGAGAAAAAGGAACGCTTCATGAATGAGACGTTCGGGGAGGGGGGGAGTGTTTCAGACTAGGGCTCGCAGAGATGTTCAAATTCCTGGCGGTGAGCGTGTCGGGGGAGTGCGATGGGGGTGGAGGGTGCTTGGTAAGAAGAGGAAGCGTTGGAAGGCTGAGTTGAGAAAGACGTGAGCGAAACGCAGCATTGTTCTCCTGGAGTGTCGAACGTGGTGGGAGATGACCCCTGGTGGCACAGCCTGCGAGCCCACCGTTCCGATCTCTCAACCATATGATGAATGACTGGTGGCCCACCTGATCCCAACCGGTTCAGCGTAGGTCATCTCCGGGGGGGTCTTTCAAATGGGGGGGGGGGGGGAACAAGTGGGAAGTTTCCTGGTCGCCCCTTGTGATTGGGCTGGAAGGCTTCACTCTCCACTCTATTATTGTCAAAGTGCTCAGGGTCTCCAAAGATCTTCATTTAAATACGTGTACAGTTAAACCACTTATATGTCGTGAATAAGGAGAGCACATGTGATGGGATGCTTCTTGGGCGACTGAGAAAAGGTGTTACAACAGGGGGTGCAGTGTTATGAATGTTACAAACAGGGGGTCAGTATGACGATGTTTAGAAAACGGGCGGCTAAGTGTTATTGTAAGGCAAACAGGGGCTCAGGTTATGTTATAAAAAAAGGGGCAGTGTTATGTTACAACAGGGGGTAGTGTTTATGACTGTTCACAAAGGTGCTTCCCACCATGGCCATTCAAATAACAAGCAAGCATCCAGCCAGAGAGGTGTGTTCCTTCGCAAGCAGGGTTGTTCGTCTCAGAGAGGGTACGGTGGAGCGACCAGGCAACAGTATTAGTCACCTTGTATTTGTAGGCGGCGTTTTGTGTTTGAATCGCCAAAGGAACCAAACGGACATCTTTGAGGTTGCGAATGAAGGACATCCCTTACCCCAGAGTAAAGGATGTTAACAGATGTTAAGTCCATCAAGACTCATTCAAGATAAAGATACAAAGTCATATTTTGTGCGCTGTCAGATGAATAATAGGAGTATATGACCCCCTTCCAGCGTTAGATCTTCATGGTTTCTCTCCAGGCGATCCCCTATGCGTGGACCAGACAAGGGCTTCAACTTCTCCTGGCCGACGACAGCCTTCGTGTGCCAGAAAGAAGAACCACTTCAGGTCATGTCAATCGGCATGCCCTGGGGGATCAAGTACATCAAGACGAGCGACGGGCCTGCAGCCCATAAGACTGCTCTAACCTGAAGCTGAAGGAGTGAAGGTACCAGCCAGGGAGACCTCCTGTCGCATCACAAACACACGTTGGCCCTGGAGCCCGCGCTGGTGCATAGAGCAGGACGTGATGGGAGAAGGGCCTAGACTGCGGGTTGAACCGCAATGGGAGTTAGGATTGATCTAGCCAGTTTTTAGTTGTGGTAGCAGTGAATCCAACCAGCGGGTACGCGGACCCCTAGGGGTACGCGAGGGTATTGCAGGGGGTAACGCAGAAAGATTATGCAATTAGCCTACAAGCAATCCAAAAATAAAAACATATATGAAGTGGCAGATCTAATGTGTAGACATCGTAGTTTACGTTTGCGCTTTAAAAAAGAGGTTTTGTTGCGGTGCGCGGATCAGCTACTAAAGGTTTTGAAGACAAGCAAGCTCAGTTTTTAATAGATTTATTTTTTTTTCCATCACATATTGTATATATTATTTAATGAGTAGTTTGGATTAGATATAAAGACAAGGGTTACTATAAGTAGGCTACACATTAAGATGGAATAATCCATGGAGAGGGGGGTACTTTTTACATGGGAACCGCCTCAAGGGTAAACTGGTCGAAAAGGTGGGAACACTTGAGGTACGTATGGGTTTACATAGCATTATTAGTGCTGGCATTGGTTCCTACGAGCAGTTCTATTTTCTCTTTCCTCTGAACTTATTTAGGTCGCTTTGGAATACAAAGGCGTAGCCAAGACAATGATTTCAAAGCCTTAATGTAATGTCGTGAAGTCTACGTCCTCCTGATCCAGTTGGAGGCATTGAACCAGTCCATCAAGCGTGGAGCAGTCCCAGTCCACCGAGGACAGCGCCCTTCAAACAAGTGTGTAAGTATAAAGCTTTTCCCGCGCGGCGTCCAACTGCATTCATGCCATACGGTTGTAGAGTTTTCAGTTATATGTTTGGATTTTGTCTCAAGGGTGACCCTGCTCCGAGCAGGTTACCAAGTGACGGTGGGGCGGCTGCACTTAGCGGACCAGGCACATAACATGAGGGAAGAAGGGAAGCCCAACCCCCGGACAAGAGGGTACCAGACGTCCAGGACTCTCAACTTTATCCTACACCGCGTTCTGGGCAACACTGATTTTCTCTGTGTATTACTGTGGATGTGTTTCTGTGTGTGTGTGTGTCCTGTGTGTATGTGTGTGTGTGTGTGTGTGGGTGTGTGGTGGGGTGTGTGTTGTGTTGTGTGTTGTGTGTGTGTGTGGTGTGTGTGTGTGTGTGTGTGTGTGTGTGTGTGTGTGTTGAACCTGTGGTCTTTCTGGTGTGGTGACTTTTGTGTGTGTGTGTGCGTGTGTGTGTGTTGTGTGATGTGTGTGTGTGTGTGTGTGTGTGTGTGTGTGTGTATTGTGCGTGTTGTGTGTTGTGTGTGTGTGTGTGGTGTGTGTGTGTGTGTGTGTGGTGTGGTGTGTCCCCAGGTACTTCACTGCTGGTGGTGGCGCTGCGGCCCGGTCCCACAGCCAGAGCTACAGTGGCAGCAAGGGGGTCGAGGGATCATCGTCAGGGTAACATCTGTCTGTTGGCCGTGGTCTGTATCGAATACCTCCTCCACCCACCATGTCCCCACCCTCCTCCTCTCTTCTCTCTCTCCTCTCCTCTCTGTTCATCTCTCTCTCATATCTTCTCTCTCTCTCTCTCTCTCTCTCTCTCTCTCTCTCTTCTCTCTCTTCTCTCTCTCTCTCTCTATCTCCTTCTCTACCTCTCTCTCTCTCTCTCTCTCTCTCTCTCTCATCTCTCTCCTCGTCTCTGCTCTCGCCTCTCTCTCTCTCTGCCCTCTTCTCCTCTCTTCTCTCTCCTCTCTCTCTCTCTCTCTCTGTCTCTCTCTCTCTTTCCTCTCTCTGTCTTCTCTCTACCTCTTCCTCTCTCTACCTCTCTCTTCTCTCTCTCTCTCTCTCTCTCTCTCTCTCTCTCTCTCTCTCTCTCTCTGTCTCTCTCTCTCCTCTCTCTTCTCCTCTCTCGCTCTCCTCTCTCTCTCTCTCTCTTCTTCTCTCCTCTTCTCTTTCTCTCTATATCTCTCCCTCCTCCCTCTCTCTTCTCTCTCTTTCCCTCGTTATCGTTCGTGCTCTCTCTCTCTTCTCCACTCTCTCTCTCTCCTCTATTCCCTTCTCTCTCTTCTCTTCTTTCTCTCTCTCTCTCTCATCTCCTCTCTCTCTCTCTCTCTCTTCCTCTCTCTTCTCTCTCTCTCTCCTATCCTCATCTTTCTTCTCCTTCCTTATGTGTTTGTTTATAAAATATCATCCTCTATCTCTTCGGCGAGAGCTAGCATACATTTGAATGAAGTATGTTACCTAGTGTGTAGTTTATTCTATTTGTTATATTGGGCATGTTCGGAGGAATGGGCTTCCTGATTTTTTTCATCCTTGATTTTTGCGCCAAATTGATGCTGGTCTATTTTTTAAGTATACATACTTTTACTTTATTTACTCATGTTCTGTGTATGTTCTGTTCATAAGGTGTTTAAAATGACAAATCATTGTTTACTCACTGAGACGAGGAGTCTTAGCCACCTGGATGTCTATGTTATTCAGTGTTGCTCTAAGACACGTAGGGCCAGTGATTCTCAACCGACCGAGTAGGCGGGTCCATTAGGCTTTTCAGGGGTTGCAGTGGCTTAATGCCGACTGTTCACTTGAACACCATGATTACTAGACTAATGTATCCCATGTTGAGTTCATGTATCAGTGGCTTCCATTGTGCAGCTTGATACTGAGGGCTTGTTTGTTGATACCAGTAATAACTGGTAAATTAAGGTAATTCTCTTTTGGTATAGGTGATTGAATGGCCATTGAAGTTGTTGGTCCTGAGGGCTTGCACTTGGGGACCACTGCACTAGAGTGCTATAGCAGCATCGCGCAGCCCTGCCCTCTGACCCCTCTCATCCTTCGTTGTGTTTCCTTTAGGCCTCAAACCGGGGTCAGTTGTGAGAGCGACGCAGGTGTTATGGCACGCGGGTCAGAATGCCCGACTCGGTCTCTACACACTGGGCTGGTGGCATCAAACACGGACAGGGCCTGATGAGCCCTGGTGTCCACGGCACATCAGGTCATGGGTCACTGGGTGCACCCTTCTGATATCAGGGCAGGAGAACTCCAATGAGAGCAGAGGAAGTTTACGGTTAATCAGCTTTGTTTTATGGGTTTTATTATGAACTGACCTCCAGTGAGACTTTACTGTCTAACGTTTGGTTTGCCTGTGTGTGTCCTTTACGGTCTTGACCCTTGCTCTTCTTTCTGTCACTTGCTCACAGCCATGTCCTCTCACATCTTGTACGCCGGTGCCAATTGTCATTCTGTCATGTGTGTGTGTGTGTGTGTGTGTGTTTGTGTGTGTTGTGTGTGTGTGTGTGTGTGTGTGTTGTGTGTGTTGTGTGTGTGTGTGTGTGGGTTGTGTGTGTGTGTGTGTGTGTGTGTGTGTGTTGTTGTGTGTGGTTGTGTGTGTGTGTGTGTGTGTGTTATGTTTGTGTGTTGTTGTGTGTGGTGTGTGT
>OLKM01005898.1:0-5000 GCA_900291075.1 Melanogrammus aeglefinus | reverse complement strand
CCGCTGCCTCCTCCAGACGCAGATGGCCCACTCCCCACAGCCGGCACCATCACCAAGAAGGCGAAGTCCAGACCCATGGACAAGGACGGCCGCAACAAGAACCGCCTCAGCCACACCTCCACACCCCTGTACTTCGCCAAGTCCCGGCGACCGCTCCCTTCTGACCAGGAGGAGACGGGAGCTCCCAACCGGGTCCCGGGGGGGCAGCCATCGCCACGCAGACAGCGGAGTGTACACACACAGGGTAGCTTAACCACAGAAACTCCCTTCTCCTTGACCCACTGTGTGCGGGAGGCAAACATAGTGAAGCCATTCATTGATTGATTTGTCTCCGAGTGCTTTGTTGTGGTTACAGTGGCAAACACACTGAGACCGTTCTCTCCGTCACAGGGGATAGGGCTAGCGCCCTCTCTGACTGGCCTGCACATCCTGGAGACCGGCCAGCAGATCACGACCCGGAGTTGCCCAACACCAGAGAGCTGCAGGTGGGCATCAGCTTCAGCCCTAAAGCTCCCTCAAGCTGTGGAGAATGGGAGGCTGTGTTTCAGCTTGAATTTAGGTTATTTGGTGCTTATAACCATTCCTCTGCTTGTGACCCTCAGCTACACCATATCTCTCCACGGGAAGAGGAACTCCTCCATGTCACAGATTACTTTGCACATGACGTGAGTACACGAAACATCAACACAAAACATCGCACACTCTTATGCTTTCCATTTTGTCAGTATCTGAAAACCCCTACTGCCTTGCATTGAGAAGTCCAAATTTCACAGGGCAACGTTTGTATGTTTTGTATACACCGTTGTTTATCTTAAGGTCCAACCAAAGCGTGTGGGTTCAGCAGTGTGGGTACACCAGGGGCCAGCTGTGTCCGGACCACAACGAGACACGTCTCTACACTGGAAAGAGTGTCTCTACAAGGGTGTGCAGTGATGCTTAAATCCAGATTTAAGAAAAGATTCTTCAATCTTTGCTTTGTGTGTGGAGGTAGAATCCAGTTAATAAGTGCCTGTAACAATTTCCCCAGGGGATCCTGCACCTGAGGTCAGTACCGGCTCTACCGTCCCAGGATGTCATCCATCACTTTCGTGTCACTCTGTCGGTCAGTCAACAGTTATATCTTTGTAACATGTATTTCCAATTTGAATCTACCTAAAATATGGTAGATTCTGGCTGTACACTCTATCTATGATTTAGTTATATATGAGGTTAGTTTTGGTACCTGTTTGCTAACATCATGTTCTGAAATTTTCTTCTCCATAGAGTGACGTAGGCTGTTCCAGCAAGGAGGAAAACAAAACAACTGCCTTATACTCAGACTACTATTTCCTCATTCAAAGCAGCTGTCAATAAGACACTGAAGGATCTGGTCAAGTGCCTTGTAACAGCAAGCCAAGACTCCACTTATTCAGTCTCGTAGTTATACTTGGTCCTGTTGGAGTTGTGTATTTGACACATTCAATCTTGATTTAACAGGAAAGAGGCTGGTACTGAGACAAGCTATCTACCACTGTTCATTTTTATTGATGATTTTTGAAGTGCTGTAGAGATCACGTTAGAGAACACTGGTTAATGTTTTTATTTTGTTTTAAAATAAATGTATTTTGTCACTGAATATATCATTGTTGGATTCAGTAAAAAGCCATTTGAAGGTGACAACTCTTCATTGCCTTACAATGAATTATTATTGTTTGAAAAGTATAACGTCAAAATTAACAAAAATAACTTGCAACTCATTTTTGTATCACTGTTTAAGTGTATAGACCATAACCACGTATGTACAGCTTACAGTTCAAAAAGCAAGAGTGGACCAGAAATAATGATGCTAGGTCTATTTTAGTACTCTATTTTCTACATTCTGTATGTATTAAACAAATGTGATGTATGCCTTAAAACATGAAACATCCTTAGATATAGTTTTATACACTGGAGCAAAGAGCATTCGATTCTGTACATTCATGAATAAATAATGGCCCATTCACATTTTAAATATACCTCAAAAGTTCACACTGGCATGATAAAGGTCAACATATTATAGAAAGAGTTGGAGGCCACAGCTATTACTGGATATGTATTTCTATAAAATATACACTGAATATGCAGAGAGAAAATCACGTCAAAGATTCTGTGGGGAAGAGAATGGTATGCTCTCAAACGACAAAAACCTTTCTAAATCTTTCCATGTTTATTACACAGATCATACCATTCCTCCCTGAAGGTATTTTCGCTGTGCCCTGACGCTTGCTCACTTCATTCAGGGATGACATGTATTAAGCATTTCTGGAAACCAAATAACTGGAAAAGCGCATAAGAGTTGAAACACTGAATGTTGCATCATCTTCTGCGAAGAAAAGTGTTGTGTAGCAATGGACATTTCTCAAAGACACTGGAATGGCCTACAATGTGTTGGTTAGCTGGATATAATGCAACGATTACAACTGGCATATCAACAGAGGAGCATGTTATATAATTTAGTTTTCTGCTCGCTCTTTTCCATACATCTTAGCAGATGTAGCACAGATATAAACCATGTGTTAACTATGGGTATTACATGTGTAAGTCTGTCACCAAACTGATATATTCTCTGTTCCACCAGGTGTATTCTCATTCACATTGTCGATCATGCACCAGATAGTTTGATACATGCTCTGGATGTTTCAAACTATTATTTTTTACCTGAGTTTTACACACCCAAAAACATGCAGAGTGGAAAAACTTTGACTAATATTACAGTATTTGCATTGCGGTAATTTAAAAGTTTTACATTTTTATCTGTACTTTTGATTCACTAAATACTTTTTAGTATTTTTCCATAATATGTCCAAGGAGAGCAATAATAAGTAAGTTGAATTGTTTGCACTTGAGAACTTTTTAAAACATGCATTTCATTTTATTGATAATTTTGGGAAACGAGGATGACTATGACATTGAATTTGAAACATCAATATGTAAACATATATGCAGTCATTTAACTAATTATGTGTATTATTTGTTATGCAAACTATGAAAACATTGTATATTTTTTTTCGATATGATTATACGACTTTAAGGTCCTATCATAGCTTATTTATAATGCACAAGCAAGCATAGTAAACCCAGCTTAGCTCTATTTGCACTGTATATATGACCTATAATTGCTCTTTCCAGTAGATATAAACTGGTATCAAATAGTCTGATAGAATTGCAATGTTTCATGTTGTTGTTATATTAATATCTTAACCTTTTGTAATGGAAACAATTTCATTATCAATCAATGTCTTGTCAACATGGCATGATTTCAAATTTTGGGGGATTTCAAGTTATCTTTTTCATATCTCTTCCTTAATCTGTTCTTGCTTTCCTTCATTGTGTTGTTTAACTGTGTTGTTGTTGTTGTTGTTGTTGTTGTTGTTGTTGTTGTTGTTGTCGTCGTTGTTGTTGTTGTTGTCATTGTTGTCATTTGTCCACATGACCCTTATATGTGTTTTGTCATAAACATGCTGTAATAACACAAACGCATGCTTTCAATAAAGTTGTTACAAAAAGCCGAGCTGAGTCCTTGGCAGGTGTCTGTTTGACATTCTGGATGGAATATTATTTGCACTCTGACAGCTAATTGAATTACAAAGTACATGTCTTGTCTCTCAAAAACGGTTGCTTACTTTCAAGATTAATTCTGAATTGTGATGTTAAAAATGTAAGTAGTAAGTATTAGTATTGACACACACACACAGACACACACACAGACACACAACACAACCACAATTTTTTTGTGTTCTTTAAAACAAAGTTTTTATCCAGTTTCTTCTGCCAAAAACGCACGCACGCACACACAAACGCACATCTTCCATAGGGTTTAAAAATGGACTTCAAATTGTTTATTGTTTGTGAACCAGTTCCAGACCAAAACAGCCCGATGGAAACTAACATTATCCCACAACAACAAACCTGGGCTGCACTGTTCTGTCCTTTTCAGCTGCAGCATGAAGTGCATCTAGAAATGTGATGATATGTTTGGTACTGTAGGGACCTATTTTTGCACAATGGTGCAGTTAACCATGAAGGCTTATGGAGCCACACAATGAGCCCCCCGGCTGCCCCGGGATGTGCACAATTGCCCTTTGGCCTTTTTGTAGCTGCTGATAGGTGTTCAGTTTTGTAAGTAATTGTTTTCAGGTGTGTATTTAAGTATTTTCAATTTCCCAATGTGTTCTGTATTTTGAATAGATGTGTTTTTCGCCAATGGTAAAACTCAAGATTTCATTTTTTTGAACTAATGTGCCCCTTATGTATGAAATAGTGTGTAGTGTGCAGGAGCAAGTGTTGCAGAAAAGGAACAAGTGTGTTGCACAATTGCAACTGATGTGCAAAGCAGCGCTTTTGTTTAAGGTATGGTTACATTTGTTTAAGGTATAGTAACAAAAACTTCAAGTTGTGTTAATTTGGTCTAAGCATGTGTCTATAGTGTTCAAGCAATTGAAAAAATAACTGAAAGAGACAGCCCTTCTCCTTCTCACCACTAGGTGGCAGTACGCGGTCTGATGACAGGCGGCGCGTCACATAAACGTCAGGAGCGAACCAGGAAGCTGTAGTTAGTACGTGGCCTTTTCCTCTTGGACACCCGTGAAAGGAGCATCTCTGCATTACAAAATGGTACGGTAACGTGATCAAAGATGAATTCGTTAGGTTTGAGACCAATATGAGTTGCCCTATTATACATTAATTCAAGCGTAGTGATTTTCTCTTTATTAAAAGCCATTCGGTCGGAGATATGGTCGAATGTATGGGCGACACATACAAGCTAGTGAACGCTCCCGTTCATTCTGGTTGTTTGGCAGAAACAAATCCACATAACAAGCGTTGTTTTGCCTAAAGGTGCGGCCACACCAGACGCGTATCTCGCGTACTTTTTACGCGAGATACGCGCGTAAAATGTTGCTTGACCATTTTGTGTCAAAAATGGTCGCATACGCGCAATACGCGCAATACGCGCAATACGCGCCTACGTCACTCGCCTAGAT
>OLKM01005897.1:0-15639 GCA_900291075.1 Melanogrammus aeglefinus | reverse complement strand
TCAACGCCACATGCTTAATCTCATGGAAGAGGTTTGTTTGTGTTAAATAGGGTTCTAGAATGTTTATTGGGATGAAAATTCTGTTTCAAAGTATGAAGCTAAATTATGTTTCGTAGGTATCTAAATGGATCAGCACGTATTACGGATTCAGCACTAGTTATAATATTTAAAGCATTCAAACAATCACAGGTGGTACAGGCAGAATGTTACGGGCCTTCAGTGGATGGCCAGTAAAGCCTGGGGTCTACAGCCAATTTGTTCTTCAGACCCCCAGCTACATCCTTTCCTTGCAGGCACTCATGAGCATTGCCATGTCGCCGGGGAGAGAACCAGGACGCAGGAGATACCTACGACCATTCAGGCCCGACAATGACACACTCGCAGCCAGACAGACAATTTAGTGCGGGTTTCAACCTGACAAACTGATCAGAATCACAAGAAAATATCTTGAAGGCAATACATACTGTGATTTCATGTTTGCGTTAATACACTTTATGTATGATTGCCGCTCAATTAGGTCAAGCAGTTTGGGGGGAGCACATATCTTCCAGTGAAATATGCATCCCCTGCTTGGACATTTGAAGGGCATGAAGACAAGACTGTGGTACAGGGAATTGAGGTTTAAGAATTAGAAGAAATGAATTCCTGGATCTTTCAACCTCAGGCCAGAGTACAATGTGTACCAAGCTGGCTGTATTGCCTGCACATGCCTACATGACCTTTGCCGTATGGTTCCAGGAAGTGGGCTTCTTCCGAAGGTTCAAAGCTCAAGCCAGGTTTACAGGACTAGAGTCAATGGCAGGTCTGTATTTCAGGACTCATTCAAATATAAAAATAAAAAACATGGCCATGTTTTTTAATTAACCTTTTTCAACGCTACTCATAACAGCTTTTACATCACTTGCCAATAAGATTCCAATTTCACAAGCTGATTTTTGGTGATCAACTGTCATTTGATGAGAATTGGTATGCTTTTACCAATCATTTGAATGTGATGAAACTGGGAGTGGGCTCAGATAGGAGGTACAGAGGTTCACAAAATGTGGAGAGGTTAACAAATTACCCCCCAGAATCCATAATCTCATTCTTGAGAGACAATCATATTTTGGGAATTTTGAAACTAACAAAAGGTCTTCGCTTAAACTATTGTCCTAATTATAAACCTATTATTCCTATTGTGTCCATGGATTTTCTACTTTTAAATGGAAAATTAGTTTCTAAATGCACATCAACTTGTGACCCCCTTGCTCCAAAGTCAGTGTGTAGGTGAAACTGCCCCCAGGTACCCGCATGCCAGCGAAGAAGGCGCCGACCTGTCTGCTGCTCTTGACTGCATTCCTATGTTCAGAAGGCACATCGGTAGCAATTGAGATTAGGCTTTGTTTGCCAATAACAATTTTTATGCAATTCAATCTCAGTTTGAATTATATTGACACAAGATAGGCAACAACCACATTTTTTAATTACATTTAATAAATTTTACTCTTGTTTTGTTAAGATTCCAAATGGATGTACAGCTGCCTTGAGGATTTTGTCCAACTCACCAAACCATGATCATGTGAACCGAAAAGCATGAAATGCCTTTCTTATACGGAACCCCTTGGACATCTCCCTGACCACCTGCTCAATTTTTGGAGCAACTACTTTAATGCCTATTGTTTTGGAATACTCACCTATTCAGCGATACAACGCCCCAGTGGTTAGGGCCCAAACAACTGTTCTCAGAGCTTAGCTTCCTCATTCGCTGCTGTCACTCAAACTATTGCTTCTTGCTCAATACCTTTGTCATTTGGACACGCCAGGCTGTCGACTTTCAGGTTTGAGGCATGCAGCGTTTGGGATCACGCTTTGGCTTTGTGTCTCGTGTATTCTGGTGAAGACCATGGTAGTTCTGCGGTATTCAAGGCCCAAACCAGGTGGTGGGGTTATTCTGAAGTGGTTTGGGTAATGCAAACAGAGAGGACTGTTTTATTTGCTTACTTTAATACAAGCAGCAATTTGCAAAACCTGGCTTGTGTCTTCCTCACCAACTCCTCGTAAAAACACAACCCAAGTACCACAATGGACACACTAATTCAGCTGAGTGCGAAGTGGCATTCGGAAAGTTGGGTTTGGATTTATTTACTAAGTGCTATATTGGCTTACTGGCTATTCCCTCAGTTCCTGCTTGCATTCTTAGCACGAAATCTACCAGATAACTCAACGAGCCAAGTTATCACCCTTCAGCAGTGGTCTTCTGTGCTGTTGGATAGCCTTCATTCCCAGCTAAATATAACTTCTCCCTGGAAAATATGCAGATGCTGTAGAGGTAATTGCCATCTTGCTTCCAGTTTTGGGCTGTTACTGGCGCTATTTGACCAAAGGGTACATAATTAATCCTTTAAGCCTGAGAAAAAAACCACAAACAAGCTTTAATGGAACGGGCACACCAAGAGTCATGAAAATGTGTAATGTTATCTTTTAAAGGAAATATATTTAGTCAGTAAGTAAAGAATTTACACAATACCAACTCCATAATCACGTTTTTTTTCCTAAATTATTGATTGTGTTGCTAAGCAAGCCAGACTATTTGTTATCATGTGTCTGAATATTATAGATTTATATTATTATTATTTTTCTTTTGTCCTTAATTACCTGTATTTAGCTCTGCCCTAGGTTTGAGGCATAAACAACAACACACAATTAAAAAAAAAAAATGTGCAGATATCAGTGTAGTGCACGGTCTCCTTTTATACTTAGAACAATGCAAACCTATTTTAAATATGTTATAAATATTGATTGTTTTATATTGAAACTGAATGATTCAAAAACATAAAAAATCCACCCAACCTTGGAAGTTGTCAAATTAAATAGGCTATGAAGTCCGGACAGTAAGGGGGTTCTTCAAAAACGTTTGTAGTCTATGGCACAGGAGGTTTGCATTAATCTTCGTCAACCTGATCAGCTCACACCCCCTGCACATTTTATCGCAATTTCTGGAAACTTGATGTCGGCATTATCTGACATGCTGAATATTCATGAAGGACCCTATCAAGTTCTGCGAGATAGAGTGAGCTGTACCTTGAAAGTTTAGAAACCTTGAAAGTATCATTAAAAATGACCTGTAAAACCAAATGAACCCAAAATCTGGAACAAATACTCCTTATTGATTATTATTATTTTATTATTATTGCCCAACCTTGGTATATTTAATTGAATTAGCAGCCATTATTTAAGGGAAAGTCCATTTCAGATTACCCTGGAGACTAATAACTTGATGAGCCCATCAGGGACACCACCCTTAAGTATCGTGGATATTTTGAGTCGATAGTTATAAAAAAATGATGGCTTTGGGGAAAAAAACACTGTTTTCAACCATTCTGACGGTAAACAGCTCAGAATTCTCATAAGTTGGTTCTGCATAGAAACCGTAGCATAAAGCAGGTCTCCAAAAAGTCTTTCTTTGGTGACAGGATGCACCCCAAACTCTCAAAATGGCCCACTTTGCGTGCATGGTCATCAGGCTCTGCCCGCTGTTAGCATGGCCCCCAGAATATTGCACCACAAGACGAGTTGGCCTCATGCAACCCACGCACATTTTCTTCAAAAAAATGCATATGTGGCGACATGTCTAGTTTTAAATTCTATTTTAAAATCATTACAGATCCATAATAAGAAGCAGCTTGTTATTTAAAGAATCTGGAAATGATAAGTTTTGAACAACAATTCTGTTGACCAGAAAAAATAAATCTGTTTTCAACATCTCGATGACAGTTCTTATTATTCACCATATTTGTGAAAGCCTAATTTTAGGCTTTCAATGGTATGAGCCCCAATATCCAAGCCCCCCATTTTCCATCGCTTTCTCCTTTACTCTGCATATCAATAGATCACTGAAACACAATTCAATTGCACGAGGCTGCCAAGGCCAATTTTTAATCTAAATGTTTGTATTTAAATAAAAATTAATATCCAAGATACAAACGGATATATATAGCCAAATACAGATTACACTTTGTTTGGTAGTATGTCACCCCAAATTGGGGACTCTTTGACCAAGAACGGACTCAGAAGTGCTCCGAGAGAAAACCCCTTGAAACCCCAGCAGTTACAGCCACCTCCCAGCACTAAGCCCTTTAACCGGATGACAGTTTAAAATCTCGTTGGTAGTGTCCGCCAGCAGAAGGAAGCACAGCATACTTAGTGTCAAGAGGCAACGCAGCTTGCAGCTAGCAGCTAGCACAGCAGTCCAAGACCCCAGGCTACCAGAAGGAGCTGGTGATTATGCCCTGCCATCTTGGTGGAGGGTGGCCCTACATAGGGCTGTTCCAGGACCTCAGTTGAGCTTTCAACAGGGTCACCTACATCAGTCAAGGCACCAGGCCTCCAGTCTCAGAGATGGAGGGGGAGGGCAGTTGGCTTGTCAGGCTGGGGACAGTGGCAGTTAAGGGTTATTTTTGCTAGGTATGGTAGACCTATAATTTTCAGAGTTCAATTTATAAGTATTTTATAAATTTTTTGGAGAGGGGTATTCGAAGTATGGGTTGTTGATGGCTGGTTTAAACTGCTATACCTGGGCCAAGTCAGACTGATTAGACTATCTGGCTGGGTGAGGCTCCACACCAGTAGTTTTTTAAGGGCAATCAAGGCACACAGGATGAATCGCATATTTCCACACACTCGACAACATCTACCTGTGGCTTGGTGACAGAAAAAAAAGCAACCTAGGTAGGTAGCCGCGTCAATTTATACAATATCCAAAATAGTATGTGGACCAAATAAAACAATTCAATAATGCCTCATCCTTATCAACAAAAGCCTATGTGATAGAGATGAGGCCTCCAGCAAAGTCACAATTTTTCTCGATTTTGGGACCTCAGTGGTGGAACGAGCTCCCTGCCGTTCTCAGCCGACCGCAGAGTCGCTCACTATCTTCTGAAAAAGACTCCAAGACTACCTGTTCAGGAGTCCACCGCGACTCTGCATAGCCACCCTCCCCCCTCTGGCCACCATTGTACACTGTATTGTATTGTGTTGTATTGTATTACAATACAACACAATTGGAGAGATTGGAGAGAGAGAGGTCATGTTTCCGCGAAGCTCCGCCTAGGGCATGTGGAAAGAACTACTTAATTCATCGTTCAGATCTACTTTATCTTATTTTATTTACCTAACAGTATATAGTTTGTTTCCGTCAGTCCTCAATCGCTCGATTCAATAATAATTTGGTCACTTTTTAACTCCCGGATCAGACCGCAGAAAGCCTTGACTTCCTATCGCCAACATACTTCTGTATTCGGGATATCTCAGGGCACAGAGACTGGGAAATGCACAGACTGCGCCAAACTGAAACAGACATTGGCTTTATTGAAACGAGACTAGCAGCAGTAGAAAAATGCAAAGGACTATCACAGGATACAGTGCCGATGGTGAGTTGGCTGAGCTCACTCAGATACAGCAAGATGATCAAAGCCTACACCGTATCTTTTCCCGAAGCTGGAACAAGAGAGAGACCAGTTTCCAACTACGTCTCACTGAACAGAGTCGGCCGCTAACCAAAGCAAACATACCAAAGTCAATCAACAAGTTTCACTCAACACCCAAATGCCGGATTAGGCCCGTCACTCTAGAGGGTGGTTCGGTCGCGAAACTGATCGTTCGAACGAACGAATCGTTAGAGAACGAAACGACCCGAAACTGGTTCTTCTCTTCTCGTTGTGCGTTCGTTCGCCGTCGGTCGTCTCGTTCGGCGTCGGTCTCTCTGTTCGCGTCGGTCGTCTCGTTCCGCGTTCGGTCGTCTCGTTCGCGTCGTTCGTGACTCAGAATTGACTCCTCCCAGACCCACGACTCGCAACAGTTCGTTCAGGGAACAACGAGGGACCGAGGCGAATTACGGCACACACTGTTGCTTGCACTGCACCAGAGCAGGTTTATAGTTATAAACTAGGCTTATATTAGCTTTCAACTATACAATGGAAGTAACACAATAGGCCTACTTGTCCATGTAGCCTACGCACAGCAGCACTATGCGCAGGTGATGCCGCAAGGCAATATCATTTATTAACCAACGCATTATCTCTGAGGTGAAGTAAAGCTCAGGTGGTCCGTTACATTTTCTTGTCAAGTAGCCTGGTTGTTTACATTTTAGCGGTTAGGGTTTCACATTGTTCCTTTATCTCGGGGTATTTTTATATATAAAATTTACGATATTGACTCACAACTTTCAGATAAAAGTGATTCTATATTCGCCATCGATTCACCGGAAACTCGGACCTGAACCAGTTCAGTCGGGGTTCCCGTAGCACTGAGTCTGACTGACTCAGCTGAGAAACCATGCAATGGGTGCATTGCATGATGCGATTCACCGCTATCATAATCTCTCTTCGGAAACTGGACTGGACCCGGAAAACTGTCTGAACGAACGAAACGAACGATTCGCGAACGACTCATCTTGGCGAACTGACTGACGCGAACTGGTTTTCACGTAAACGAATCATTGAATCCACCTCTACGTCATCAAATCAAACCCTGCCAACTGAAGAACCGGTTCCTGCACTCAAGAAGTCCACGAAACGCGCCTGCCACGATGCACCCCTGAGCCCCGAGATGCTGTCCGGGACGGACAGTGCGGACAGAGACGAACAACCAAGTCGCCACGGAGGCGGGCTGCCGCATGTGTCTGCCACCGTCCACAAGGGCCCATCTCAGAGAAAAGCAGATGAACCAGACACTCTGAATTATAGGAGAACTCAAACTATCAAGATATAACCGGTAAAGAAGATCAAAACATGCATCGTCCCTTATGGAATGGTAGTGATATCAAACATTAAACTAGCCAAAAATCATATTGGAAAACCCAAAAATCTCACAGATTATTGTGCATTGCCAGGATTTTTAATGATATTCAAAGAGAACAGTCAGAACTTCTGAAGAGGGATTAACACTGATCTATTGGATACATGGACAAAATAACACATCAAAGTCTTCCATCAGTGGACCCATACCAACCATTGAAGGGGAATAAACCAGATTCAGTCGTCTACTTGCACTGAATACATGGCTTTTCCAGAGCCTGCAATGAAAAGAGGAAGGGACTTTATTGACAACATTTCAACTTTTCTGGGGGCGCCAATAATCTTTTCAGAGGCAAGATGGCCTACCTCCAAAACAGGTTAGGCTCAAAACTGTTGAGGGACAATCTTTCTCTTCTCGCTTTACGCACAGGCCACAATCTTGCCATGGTCTGACGCACAGGCCACAAATCAATCAGAGCACAGTGTTGAGAAGAAGCGAGACTACAGCCTTCCCCCACACCAACTACTCTGCCCCTATCTGACACACAGATAGCAGACAGCCCACAGACTTGAAGAGAGACAACAGCCATGCCCCGACGCCATCATCAACACTGTGTCCCTCCCCATCGCTGATGCTGGCTTGGCGAGGAATGGCCAACACCCTCCTCTGCATTCACCCCATCGATGATGAACCTCCAGCCTGCATACTCTCCCATAGCCCACACAACAACCAACTCCAGCTCCGATGTTCTCCCTTTGC
This sequence comes from Melanogrammus aeglefinus, assembly GCA_900291075.1. Lineage (NCBI taxonomy): Eukaryota > Metazoa > Chordata > Actinopteri > Gadiformes > Gadidae > Melanogrammus > Melanogrammus aeglefinus. The sequence continues at coordinate 8,106 of OLKM01005897.1, read as the reverse complement.
GATTTTTCCAGCCGAATTTAAGAAACTGGAACATGCTGGCATCAAACTTGCATCTGTGCCAATGATAGCATCGCCACGTCATGGCCGCAGGCTGCTAACTCTGCTAACACCCAGGAGGATGGCGCCCCACCCCCGCCCCCGTACTGATAGTAGTCCTGAGTATTACTGAGACAAAAAAGGGTTCAGCCGTAGACACAGTATAAAGGAAGTTTCTCATAATCTGCTGAACCCAAGGTTGCCTACGTCAAAGCAGGGCAACTTTTCGCATTCATGCTATAACCACTAAGAGAGTAAACAAAGGGAAACTCTTAGACACACTGCTAACCTCACCAAATCTCATATCTTTTGCCTCCAACCAAAAACAACCTTAAAGCCCATCAACAGCACCATCAGGATGGCTCTACTTAATGTGGGTCTCTTATAACAAATAATTTTTTAGTTAATGATTTTATTAACACTTTCCAAACTGGATTTTTATGTTTTTAAACTGAAACATGGCTGAACCAAAATAACAGGTGCAACCGTTCTGATAGAGACAGCTCTCCTGACTATACACTTTTTTGATGCATGTAGATCTGGAAAAGAGAGGTGTGAGGGGTTGCTGCTATATTTAAAAATGTATTTCAGGGGAAACAAATGTTATTTGGTGAATTTCCATCGTTCGAATACCTTAGTGCTGTTATTGAAATGCTCCCCACAGAGTTCTCCTATTAATTATTTGACAGGCCACCCACATATTCTGCAAATTTTTTCGATGAATTCACAGAATTATTGTCTAGCATCTCCACAGAATTTGACTGTCTAGGTTATAACTGGTGACTTTCATTTTTCATACTGATGATTTTGAATGACAAGTGTGGCAAAAAAACTTTTTACCATTTTGGACACATTTGAACTGTCTCAACAATGTGAAAGAGGCTACTCATTGTAAGGGGCACACTCTAGACCTGGTTTATCACAAGGGCCTCAATGTTTCTGATCTCTCTGTGTGACTGATCCTTCCTTGTCTGACCACTTTTGTGGTTTTCTTTAACATATCTTTTATTCCCGACATACAGACAAAATCAAACACTGATCAATAAAAAACGGTATATACATATGAAGGATTCTAATGTACTTTTTTAAAAAGGCCATCTCCTTGCTACCACCCCTCTAAACCCATGTCTCTGCTGATGTTATTTGTAGAAAACTTTAATTTGAAAATTTTGAAAAATCATAGATGTCATATTGCACCTTAATAAGGTTAAAACACGATTTCTGGAAAAGCAAAAAGGGCACCCTGGAGAAAAGCTGCTTCTCTGTAACAGCACAAGAAAAAGGAATGCAGGAAGGTTGAACGCATCTGGCGGTAAAACAAAACTTCATTTTCACCATGACATCTATAAAGAGAGCCTCCGTGCGCTACAATTTAGACTTTAAAAAATGCTAGAGAAACTATTTTTCTCCAATATCATTAAAACCAACACTAATAATGCACAAAAACCCTATTTGCAATGTGTGTGACAGACTGAGCCACCCCCCCAACAGAAATTTCCACCCTGATCTCCATTCCACGCAGAAATGCAATGAGTTTGCAGAGCTTTTTATATTGATAAAAATTGAAGGTATCAGACGGCGCCATCAATATCTCCACAGTCAAAACAAAAATGTTGGACTACCACCCTGTTCAGGCAAAAATATTACGTGGCAGGATGAGTGGCATGCTTTAATGTGTATTAGACTCTCAAAATCTTGTGGAAACTGGTGACACAACTAAAAGCCATCCACCTGTTGCCTTTGATACTATACCCTACCCAACCTCTTTTAAGAATGTTTTTCGACTGCCTAGCAGTAGACATATTGCAGATAGTTAACAAACTCTCTCCAGTCAGGCAAGTTCCCAAAAGCTTTGAAAACTGCAGTTTATTAAACCCCTTTTAAAAAAAGCAGAGCCTAGATGCCTCTATTATTAACAACTACAGACCAATATTAATCTAACCCTTCATAAGTAAAATCATTGAGAAAGTTGTCCTCCAGCAACTAAATCACTTCCTGGCATCAACTGGTTGCTATGACACCTTCCAATCAGGATTTCCGACCCCTGTCACAAGCACTGAGACCGCCCTTATTAAAGTTGTAAACGACATTTCGTCTTAACACAGACTCCTGGCAAAACACTCAATACTAACTGAGCTACTTCGACCTCAGTGCTGCATTCGACCACTGTAGACCATACATTACTTCTGGAAAGGTTAGAAAACTGGGTGGGGCTTTCAGTCACTGTCTTAAATTGGTTTCAGGTCCTACCTAACAAAAATAGGAACTACTTTGTTTTTCCATTGGCGACTTTTGTATCAGAATCAACCAACGTGACATGTGGAGTCCCACAAGGTTCGATTTTAGGACCCTCTTTATATAACATTTACATGCTCCCACTAGGGCAAATCATGCAAAATAACAATATTGACCATCATTGCTATGCTGATGACACGCAAATCTATGTATCGCTATCACCAAAATGACTATCGGCCCATAGATTCTGCTGTGCCAGTGCATTGAGCAAGTTGAAGGAATGGATGTGCCGAAATTTCCTTCAACTAAAATGAGGACAAAACAGAGATAATTGTATTTTGGTCTAAAAACGGAAAGGCTTAAAGTAACCCAACACCTTCACTCTCTGTCCCTGAAAACCTCAATCAAAGCCAGAAATCTAGGGGTTATCATGGATTCGGATTTACATTTTGAAAGTCACATCAAATCAGTTACAAAATCGGCATATTATCACCTTAAAAATGTAGCAAGACTTAGAGGGCTCATGTCCACCGAAGACTTACAAAAAACTTGTACATGCCTTTTATCACTAGTAAGCTTGATTACTGCAATGGTCTCCTCACAGGTCTCCCAAAACAAACTCTGAGGAAGCTTAAGCTTGTTCAGAATGCTGCTGCTAGATTTCTAACAAAGACCAAAAAATTTGATCATGTTACACCAATTCTGAAGTCGTTACATTGGCTTCCTGTAGGTCAGAGAATTGATTTTAAAATCATGTTGCTAACCTATAAATCCCTACATGGTTTAGGCCCAAAATATTTAACTGATATGCTTCCACTACATCAGCCTTCTAGACCACTAAGATCCTCTGAGACCAATCTGTTAATTATCCCCAGAGTAAACACAAAACATGGGAAATCAGGATTTAGTTACTATGCAACAAATAGCTGGAATAAACTCCCAGAGGATTTAAGACTTGCCCCAACTCTGAGCACCTTTTAAAACAAGACTGAAGACTTTTTATGTTTGCTATAGGCTTTCTGCTAAAATCTTAAATACACTGCACTTTCTAAAAAGCTTTTTTAACTTTGCCTTTATTTTCTATTTTAATACTAACATGCCTTTTTTCTATTTTACCCATTTCTTTGCATATGTTTTTTCTTTTACTTATCTATTATATTTTATTTTATTGTATGAACAATGTTTATATGTGAAGCACTGTTTGAATCTGCCTTGTGTCTTGCCTTGCCTAGAATCTGGGTTTGAGTCCCAGAGAAAGGACACAGAGCTCCTTTTAGAGTCGGTTGGTTGGAGTCCCAGAGAAAGAGTTCTGTCTGGGTTAGAGTCCCGACGTCTGTCTGGGTTGGAGTCCCAGAATAAGGCCGTTAGTTTCGTGGTTAGAGTCCCGACTTGTGTCTGGGTTAGAGTCCTGGAATCTGGGTTAGAATCCTAGAATAGGGTCCGGGTTGGAGTCCCAGAGAAAGTACCATGTTCCAATCCCAACGTGGGACGTGGGTACCAGAGAGACTGTTGATCACTTTGAATCCTTGCCTTGCCTAGAATCTGGGTTTGAGTCCCGAGAGAAAGGAACCAAGCTCTTTTAGGTCGGGTTGGAGTCCCAGAGAAAGAGTTCTGTCTGGGTTAGAGTCCCCGACGTCTGTCTGGGTTGGAGTGCCCAGAATAAGGCCTATTTTACTCCATTTCTCTGCATATGTTTTCTTTTACGTACTAACATGCCTTTTTTAATTTCTCCTTTATTTTCTATTTTTACCAGAGAAAGATACATTGCAACTATTTTACTTAATTTCTTTGCATATGTTTTCTTTTACTTATCTATTATTTAATTTTATTGTATGACAATGTTTATATGTGAAGCACTTTGAGTCTGCCTTGTGTATGAAAAGTGCTATATAAATAAAGTTGCCTTGCCTTGCCTTGCCTTGCCTATTATAGTACTTAACTGTGTAGCAACTGCAGTAGCTGCTATCATTTCTGTAACACGGGGAATTGGTTAGCCTAGCGATTGTTGTACTTGCACTTGGTTCTATGAACATCCTTTCTGTACCGACAGCGATATATTGTTGCACTTCTTATGACAAATGTACTTATTGTAAGTCGGATAAGTTGGATAAAAGCGTCTGCTAAATGCCCTAAATGTAAATGTAAATGTAAATGAGGCAGCTCCTATATAGACTTATAACTGTTTATACGCACTCTCCGATAGATGCTGACTCTTAAGTGCTACGTCATTTACTGCTTCAGTACATTTTATGTGTCTGCAATCCCCTCCCCAACCAAACAAAATAACAATGAAAGATAATTTACTTCCTGTGTCCAATACATTTGTCATGGGTGTTCACAAGAATGCTTTTAAAATGTGTGAACATTTTTGCAGATCTATCACTGGGTGGCCCATTTATATCAGACGTGACTAGATATAAATTACTCATTACCTACACTATGGTAGGTAACTGAGTAGCTCTAGATTTATAGACTCTTAAAAAAATGTATATCATTAAAAAAACGATTAGCCTGTTTTAGTGCAGAAAAACAACATACAATGGAATTATACAAGATAACGAAAAAAGACTTTCAGATTTTTGATTTTCGTATGTTTAGAATTGTTATAATAATTATGTTTATTATTTGGTCATAGTATCGTGATGCTGTATAATTCCCACTCCGGAATGTCTGCCTTGTAGTGATCAGTAAAAAAATAAAAAAAAATAAGGGGAGGGCATCTCAGTGTTCATAAAGCTGTGTTCTAGAAAGTCATTTGTTTGAGAAAGGTGGGTTCAGATTGGAGGGCAGTCATGAGAGCTCATAATGAATCACATTTGTTCATATGTGTATGTTTGTTTGTGTTCTCTTTCTCTTCCCATATGTCTTCAACAGGACCCTTCAATTGTACATCCAAGAGAAAATTGAATCAAGATGGTATGCACAAGTTTGGGGATGTTATTCTAGGAGGGATCTTTCCGATAAACTATTACACTGCATCTTCTGAACAGTATTTTACTTCAGAGCCAAAAGATCCAATCTGTTATGGGTGAGTATATTGAGGATTGCTGATTAAGGCATTTTAACTGTTAAAAATTGTATGTTTAACAATGTTGTTTATAGACAGTTTATTTTTTTAATGATCCCATGTGCCATTGGTGAGTCTGTCTAGGATGGTGTCGCTCAAGGCTATTTACTATCCGATAACATGTGATACTTTGCTTATACACTGATTTTGTTTTATTTAAATTTTTCAGCTTTGATATTCAAGGTTTCAGACAGGCCCAGACCTTGGCCTTTGCTGTGGATGAAATTAACAGAAACTCCAAACTGCTCCCTAATATATCGTTGGGATACAGCCTATATGATAGCTGTGTCAAACTAGGGATCTCATTCCGTGCAGCTCTGTCTATGACCAGTGGCAGAGGAGAGCCGTTTCAATTAAATGAGAGCTGTTACGGGTATCCTCCGCTGTTGGGTATTGTGGGAGAATCTACTTCAACGCATACTATTGCCATTTCTAGTATCCTAAGCTTGTACAGAATACCAATGGTGAGTCAAATTTTTGAAAAAGCTTCTGGTTGATGATGTCATAACCTGTTCAATTATGAATCTGAAATATTCAACATGAAGGGTTAAAAATATGTTTGAATTTTTAAGTATCAGCCATGACAGTAAATTATATCTTTGCCTTCAAAGGTCAGTTATTTTGCCACATGTTCTTGTCTAAGTGACAGGAGGCAGTTCCCATCATTCTTTAGAACTATTCCAAGTGACGCATTTCAGGTACTTTAATTACCACAGGAACATTATTTGTCTACATGTAATGCTAATGAATTAAAAGTTTCTCCTAAATGTTCCAAAATGTATTTTTCAAAAAAAAATTGAAACAGGTGCGAGCTATGCTCCAGATTCTGAGGAGGTTTGGCTGGACCTGGGTTGGTCTTGTCATCAGTGATGACGACTACGGTCACCACACGGCTCATTCATTCCACTCAGACCTGGCCAAATCTGGTGCAGGGTGTCTGGCTTATATAGAAGTTCTGCCCTGGGGACACGATGTTGCTGAAATAAAGAAGATTGTTGGCAGAATGAAGAAATCCACATCCCGTGTGGTGACTGTTTTTGCACATACAAGCAACATGCTTGATCTCATGGAAGAGGTTATTGATTTAGTTTTAGATAGTCATAGGAATCTTGTGCAGATTTTTCAATGCTAGAATAAAATTAGGGAAAAAACTTGAATGTTTCTATATATGCAATTGTTAATGTATATACTTTGCACAATGTAATCAACAGGTTGTAAAACAAAATGTGACAGGGCTACAGTGGATTGCCAGTGAAGCCTGGAGTACAGCCAAAGTACTCCATACTCCCAGCTACATGCATTTTCTTGCAGGCACTCTGGGTATTGCCATCCGCCGAGGAGAAATATCAGGACTCAGGGACTTCCTATTGACCATACGCCCTGACAATGACACACTCAGCACCCAGGACAACACCTTAGTGCGGGTTTCACCTAACAGACTGAGTCTTTTATCTGCCTTGTAGAAACAACCAATATAAATGTGACCTCAAGGCTGCTTATGTTTGCTCATTAGTCCCCCTTATTTATGAATTCCCATTCATTAGGTGAAGCAGTTTTGGGAGCACATATTTCGGTGTAAATTTGTATCTGGTTGGATGGAGATGGAAGGTCAGACTCAAGAACGACTATGTACAGGGAATGAGCTTCTAAGGAATGAAGAGACTGAATTCTTGGACCTGTCTAACCTCAGGCCAGAGTATAATGTGTACAAAGCTGTATATGCCCTGGCACATGCCTTACATGAACATCTGCAGTGTGTTCCAGGGAGTGGGCCTTTCAAAGGGCAAAGCTGTGCCCGTTTGCAGGGACTAGAGCCATGGCAGGTCTGTTTTCTGTTGAATTCCATTATATTATTGATTTTCCTGTGATTTATTAAAATGTAGATATCTGAGCTCAATAGTGCAATACTGATGTTTTCACTCTTTATATTTATTTCCTGCCTTTTAGCTTGTTTATTATTTGCAAAGAGTCAATTTCACTACAGATTTTGGGGATCAAGTGTCATTTGATGAGAATGGGGATGTTTTACCAATCTATGATGTGATGAACTGGAGGTGGCTCCAAGACGGAAGCACAGAAATTACCAATGTGGGAGACGTTAAAGAAATGGCTGCAAAAGTCATTGATCTTAACCTTGATGAAGACAAAATCTTTTGGAATTTTGAATCAAAAAAGGTATTCTTTCAAACGGTTCATTTCCAGTGACATGATGCATACATCACAATAGGAATTAGGTTTTAATGTAATCCAACTCTGTTCCCCATTAGCCTCCAAGTCAGTGTGTAGTGAGAGCTGTCCCCCAGGCACTCGCGCATGGCCATAAAGAAAGGTTGAACCTGTTCTGCTGCTTCGACTGCCTCCCTTGTTCAGATGGAAAAATAAGCAACGGGACAGGTTTTGTTTGCAATGTATATTATTTAAAACCTTGTACATCTTTTTGAAAAGCCCTGACAAAAAATATGAATAACTTATGGATTGTTGTAGATTCAACCGAATGTACAAGCTGGTCCAGAGGATTTTTGTCAACATCCCCAGCAGAGATCAATGTGTCCCCAGAAAGCAGGCAGAATTTCTTTCCTATGTGGACCCTGGGAAAATCTCCTTTTACAAACAGGCCAATCGGGGTTATTCGGAGCACTCCTATGCACCCATTGTTTGGCAATATCACCCAGCAATCGGGGACCACCACCAAAGTGGTTAGGGCCCACAACGTCAGAGAGCTTAGCTTCCTCAATCTGCGTTCACCAATTGATCGCTGTTTTGTTCTT
>OLKM01005896.1:0-15639 GCA_900291075.1 Melanogrammus aeglefinus | reverse complement strand
CAGTTGTCCTGAACATTCTCAGCTGCTTCTGTGAGCCATCAGAAGCCTGGCGGTTGGCGTGACTCAGCTGATCTCCATCTCCAATTCAGATCTCGCCTTCCATCTTCTTCTATGATTCTCAGGGCATCATTCCTTCTCCTGACCCTCGAGTCCAGTGTGGCTCTGCATGGAGTAGTGAACCCTCAGGCTGTTTCCTCTGATCTGCCTTCATCTCCTCATTCCTTTTCAGCCAGCTTCCTGTCAACCTCACAGCCTTAATCTGGTTGAGCTCCTCAGCTGGAAACAACGCAGAATCTTGGATCTTCTTCATGCTCCAAGAGGTAACCCTCAAATTAAATATTATAATTATTATAAGAACCAATGTTTGGTATATAATTCAATGACATATTCAATTTCATAATAACAAAAAGGTATGTCTCCCAATTTATTTCTATAATAATAATTCACCTCAGCTTCCTCTAGGGCATGTCATCTGGATCTCACAGCTCTTTCTCTGTCCTCACCACTTGCTTCTCCTTGATTTGCTCCAGCTCATGGATGCTCTTTCCAGTCTCTACCAATTTGGTTCAGTTCAGGTCCGAAATCTCCTCTGTCCGCGAGGGTTACATATTTTTGTCGTCATAAATTCCATTAAAGTTGTATATAGAGTAATCTTAGAAAACATTGCTGCCAAAATGAACAGTTTTAACTCACGTTGGCAAGGTTCTTGTTTTTCGGCGCTTCAGGGTCTCCAGCTGGATCCAGAGCTTCTTCGTAGGAGTTCCTTCATCACTAAAAAGCTCAGTGCTGAGAGAACGAGCCTCTTTCTGAGTTCGCTTCAAGCTCTGTTGCCTGGCCCTCCTCTATTATTGTTCTGCTTCCAGTCCGAGCCAAAACCTGCACCAATATTGTTAATAAATTGGTACATGTTAATCACTTGAAGAAAAATCATAGAATAATACTATTTAAACTGCCATCTCAATGAATGACAACACACACCTTGTCAAGTTCCTCTGCTTCTTGTCAAGATTGGCAGCCCAATCCATTGGCCCTCTCCACATCAATCATGAGATCCTCCACCTCACCCTGGGAGTCTCTGTTTGGTCTTCTCCAAGAGAGGCACACTTTGAGTTCACAGCCTCAATTTGTTCCTCAGCCTCCTTGAAGGCGCTGGGCAAGCTTTTTTGCTGTTAAAGTATCCACATAGTTTTAATTTGTGGACATTCATCATAAGATTCTGTACTCTTTAGCGAAATATTAAATGTTTGACTCACTTGGAACTCCTCCCAGCTCCTCAGTGCGCTGGGATAGCATGTCAGTTTTTCATACTTGCTTCTTCCACTGAGCCACCTCACCATTGGCCCTTGGACATTCCACGCTGCAAGCTCAGCCCTTGGCTCCCTGCTCCTCCTCAAACTGCCTCGCGCTCAGAAGGTCACAGTCATGGCGGGGCTGATTGTACACCATGAGCAAGAGAGCATTTTCTTGGCCTGCAAAGGGGAAAAATTTAGAACCTGCTGCAAAATATTGAAACAATTTAGTCAGATGATCTTTTGAATGAATTGTATACCTTGACTTCCTCCTCATTGAGTCTCTTCAGCTCCTCAATCTGCTGAGTGAAGGCCTGCTTGCCTCTGGTAAGCTGGGAGACGAGACCCTCTTTCTCTTCAAGCAGACGACCAAACTCACCTATGTCATGACATAAATAATTTCATGCAAATATGTCAATAACACAAATATACCACATCCTTGAACACGCTTTATGTTCAATATTTGGGGATAGTGCGGGGGTGTATTGGGTTATGGTGAGAGCTATTAATTTATAAAGGGTTATTTGTTAATTATTCTACATGCTAAAGGAAGCCTGAAGGAAGTACGTACCATTTTCTGTCAGTAGTCTTGCTCTCTGAGCACTGATGTCATTTATTTGGCGACTGTTCTCATCACTCTTAGCCTTGATTTCACTCAGCTGGTCCTCAAGGGTACGGCATATCTTCTCCAGATTTCCCTGGTGATTAAATTTGTCTTCAGCAAAAATGGTTTGTGATAATTATTTGTATATGATGTATGATTATATTTGATTAACTCTATTGAAATTGTATTTATTGTATTTGTATTTCAAACATTAATTGTATTTTAGCATCTTTCACCTTGGCCTTAGCAACTGCTTCCATGTTGCTGGAGAGGTCGTCAATCTCCATCTTGTACTCGCTCTTCTCCTTCTCAAGCTCTGCTTGACACGCTGAGAGGTTGTCAATCTGCTCTCCAAGCTCTGCTACACTGTCAGCCCTGCCTTCTTACGGCAGAGCAGCAGCAGTTGCTTTCATGCTGCAGGGGTGACTCCTCAAGGGTCACGACGGCAGCTTCTGAAACTCAAGCCTCTCGCTTCTGTTCATCTCAATCTGAGCAGCAGTGGCTCCACCAGCCTCCTCAAGCCTCTCACTGATCTCTTCAGGTTCCCTGGAGAGATCGGCTTTCTGCTTTCAAACCTTGGCACGAGCAGCCACGCTCAGCCTCAATCTCTTCCTCCAGCTCTTCAATACGTGCCTAATGAGTAAGGAATACATAATATTTTGTAAAAATATACCATAATTTATGGTACATTAATTTGAGATTGTCATACAAATTGTTTTACTTGAAGCTCCTTGATCTTCTTCTGAAGTTGAGCACCCAGGGACTGCTCATCCTCAATCTTGCTTAGAAGCTGACTTGTCTCAAAGTCCTTCCTGATAATGAAACAATAACACACAGATTAATAACATACAAATCATATACATATGAACGTATGAATCTTTAAAAACAAAGCATGATTTGCTTGATAACATTACTTTTTGAGTTTCTCGTCAGACTGCTGTTTGTCGTTCTCAAGATCCATGATGGATTCCTGAGCCAATTTCAGATCACCCGTCTCCAAGCTTTCTCTTGATCTTCTCAAGGTCCATACGGAGCTTCTTCTCTTGCTCCAGAGAACCTTCAAGCTGGATGTCAATAATATAAAAAAATAAAAAAATAATGAAGAACAATCAAATGTTATGTTGAATACTCACTGAACTCCATTACTAATATTTATTGAAAGTTTCCATGAGCTTTTCTCACATCATCAACTTGCTGTTCAAGCTTGGTCTGGCCTTGGTCCAGAGGGTGTTGACTTTGTCTTCCTCTGCCTTGCAGAGGTCATCAAGGGTCTGCTGGTGTGCCTCTTGGAGGGCTTTCTTCTCCTTTTGTCAACTTAGCACAACACTCTCATCCTGAGAGGCCATCTCCTCAGTCAGGTTCTTTACCTAAATAAAACAAAATAATGTGTAATACATCCTCACTTGTATTTTATTTTATTTGATCGCCTTTCAAAGACTATTCACAAACTTTTGTTCTCAGTGGGCCATGTTTCTCCTTCTCAAACTTTGCCAAGGTAAGGCTCCAGGTCCATCAATGTTCCTTCCTTCGGAGCTCAGAGCACTCATTCCTCCAGTTTCCTCTTCTTGGCAGTCAGGCTCAGCATTCATTTCCTCTTCATCCTCGAGTCTCTCGGGTTGTCTCCTTGAGTTTAGCCTCCAGCTGGATCTTACTCTTGATGAGTCCCTCACACCTCTCTTCAGCATCATTCAGATTATCTCCTTCCTGTTTAAAATGTGTCACCATATCAGTCATATCAAATGTCACTATCACAGGTATCTCATTGTGTGTACATGTTGAGACGAATAAACATTTTTACTTACAGAGGCCACTTGCAACTGCAAGATCATTCTTCTCCTGCAGTAGAGAAACCATCTTCTCCTCAAGTTCCTTCTTCTTTGCCAGGGCAGTAGCCAGGTCTGTCTTCATCTTCTCATAGTTCTCCTTCATCGCAGAGAGCTCCTTCTCAGTTTCAGCACTCTTCAGAAGAGGCTTGATCTTGTAGTACACCTTCATCCATGGCCAGTGTTTGACATTCATGAATGAGCGAATGTTGTACTGAATAGTGTAGATTGCTTCCCTATCAAATAAAATAAACCGGTGTCATATTTTGCCCTCAGTATCTTAAAACCTGTATGACTCTTGAGCACTATGTTTAAGACATACCTCCTCTCTGTCATCTTCACATACTCCTTTCTCATGACATAACCTCTGCAGAGAGCCTGAATCATTCCGACCAGAGCAGCCAGCTTCTCATCTCGCATCTCCTCAAGAGTACCCAGAAGACCAGCTTTGAAGAACACCTAAGGTAAGAAAAACATCTCATCAGAGAGTATCTTTCAATCAAGTACATACAGTATATACTTTTTGACAACAATAAATTGACCTTGGTGTGTCCAAATTTGTACTCATCATGAGGCACATCAATGGACCCAAGCAGTTTCTCAGAAGCCTTCTTGTTGTCAATGAACTGACCCTCGGGAATGACACTGGCATTCAGTACTTTGTATCTGTAGGAGTGCAATGTGTAATGTTTATAAGTAGATTATTTGATAAGTAAGTTTTATATACTTACAATGTTTATATATGTATATAATCTGTATAACGTGACATGAGTATTGTACTGTGCTATAAGTAGAGCTTATATACCTTCTGCTTAAAGTCTCAGCATAGTAGAGAGATTCTGCTGGTGGGAAAGCCCTTTCTGCAGATTCTGATGCCCTCCAGCACACCGTTACACCTCAGCTGGTGGATAACCAGGTGGTTCGCCATCATTCCTGTGAAGTGTTATAGATTTCTTACTTTTAAAATATGACATTAATTTTGCTATATCCTACTACAACACCAAACTAGAATGTAGAGATTATTTGAAGAAATATTACCTGGTACTTTTGACTCATTGGGAATGAGACAACGCACAAAGTGAGGATGGGTGCTCCTCAAGTTGGTCATCAGTTTACCCAAGTTCTCCTAAAGACACATCATATAATAAAATATGATGTATACACAAATGAACTGATAAAAAACAAATTCAGAGAATACAGTTGAACTTTGCTATCAAATTACATATATTTGTACATTAATTTTCTTATTGACCCTTACCCTGAATTGTGAAGACACAGTCTGCATGGAGCCACCCTTCTTTTTGCCTCCCTTCTTTGCACCCCCGACCTCTGTTTTTGATTATTGGTAATTAGTAATTTTCTTCCCGTTTTTGTTTATAAAATAGAGGCAATAAATGGCTTCAAAATGACTGGGTATTTTAATATAATGTATGAACAGTTATAAACTATGGCTACATGGTATGAATATGTACCTTCAACTACAGGTGGGTACACAGGACAGGCAGCAGTTTGTTTGAGGACTTCTGGTACAGCTGAATGACAGAATCGTTCAGGGGATCCTTGTTCTTGTCCAGCCAGCCCGTGACGCTGTAGGCCACGGTACCAGCATAGTGCACCATGGCGAAATCAGCGTCAGCCTTGCCCTTTGCAGGCTTGGGCTTCTCAAATGCTTTGTTTTTGCCAAGATGCTGTTCATACAGCTTGTTCTTGAAGGAAGTGTCTGAGGCTTTGGGGAACATGCACTCCTCTTCAAGGATGGAGAAGATGCCCATTGGCTATTTAGAAAGAAGTATCAGAAACTATTATGTTAAGATGTTTTTGAATCAGACTTACAATTGTCATATTTATTTTACAATGCTGTTTACCTTTTCAATAAGCTCAATGCAGGCAGCCAAGTCCATGCCGAAGTCAATGAACTCCCAGATGATACCCTCCTTCTTGTACTCCTCTTGCTCCAGGACGAACATGTGGTGGTTGAAGAACTGTTGCAGTTTCTCATTGGTGAAGTTGATGCACAGCTGTTCCATACTGTTGTACTGACAGAGAACATTAGTTTAGCCAATGTTAATCCAGGTAGACACTGCTTTGAGTCGGGAAATTGTTATAATAAGAAATGCAATCTTACATCAAAGATCTCAAATCCAGCAATATCCAGCACACCGATATAGGATGATCTTGCTTGCTTGGTGTCCAGCATCTGGTTGATACGGATGACCATCCACAAGAACATCCTCTCATAGATAGACTTGCCCAGAGCACTCACTGAGTTGTACACCTAGAGCACGGTGGAAGATTAGATATACATACACATTACTACTACATTGCAATTATTACAATTATGTTTTGATAATTATTCCGTGGTATTAACATACCTGAGGTACTGTCTGTCCCTTGGTGACATATTCATTTCCGACCTTCACTCTGGGGTAGCACAAACCCTTGAGCATGTCGGCAGAGTTGAGACCAAGCAGGTAGGCAATTTTGTCGGCCTCTGCATTTTTTTAAATGAAAGAAAGAATGATGACAATTTTGTACAGATAGTGAAAACATTTATTTACAGCAAACCTGGACTTTGGAAATGTCAGTGGTTGTTTTTCAATTTTTTTTAACTCACCCTCATTGCCATCAGGCTCAGCCTGCTCCTCACGCTGCTTCTGCTTGAACTTCATGTTACCGTGGTGAAGCACAGCACCAGTAAACTTGTAGATGCCTACCTTCTCCTCACCATTGAAACCCAAAATATCAATAGCATCCTGTAGGAAAACAAAGTATATAATATGAAAGTAAATTCCAAGAATATTCGAAGTGTCTCTCAGTGGCGGCTGGTGGAATTTATTTGAGGGGGGGCTGAACGTTTGCATTCCAAACCCCTGTAGGGGGGTCTGGGCGAATCCTCCCCCAGAAATTTTTTTTGTGATTTTCACAAACAAACGAAGCATTGTGGTGCATTCTTGACAAAATAATAAAGGCAAAATAGAACATTTACTTACAAAGACGAATGGGGCCAGGGAACTAAGTTTTAAGTTAATATATTTGCCTTGTAGAATTCAGCAACATTAAGAGTGCAAATACAAAAACTGAATTACACATACGGTAACATTCTCCGTGTGTGTGTGTGTGTTGTGTGTGTGTGTGTGTGTGTTGTGTGTGTGTGTGTGTGTGTGTGTGTGTGGTGTGTGTGTGTGTGTGTTGTGTGTGTTGTTACGGCCAAGCCATTGTGTTTGGTTAACTTCGCTCATAAATATATACTACATACTGCATTAGTATGCATTTAAACCAATACAATGAAATATGAATTCCACACATTTGTGTGTGGTGATTCAAGACACACTTAAGGCATGATGCCACCATAGGTTTGAAGAGGACTGTATACAATATGCACACTGAAGAAATGATGCCACAATAGGTTTTTTCAAAATTGCATTGGCATCTCCACAGCTAGTTAACCAAGCCTTTCGATCGAACCAAACTCGGGAAAAACTTCTCTTTGTAGGAGGCTTTATCCTTTTCTTTCTTGTTTCTTGGTTAATGTTAACTTCTGGCTTGTCTGGTCCGGAGTTCTTTTACTTGCAGTTTTTCTGCGAATGTTCTTTCTTTCAAAGGGATTCAAAAGTAAAGATTTAACTGAATTAGGGCGTTGCTGAACTCCCCATGGAAACAGTGATGATAGCAGGCACGCGAAGTCGCCATGTTGCGCTCCATCTCCTGCGCGGTACCTGGATGTGCACTGCCGCTTGGGGCTGAAATCTTCAGCGCCCCAAAGCCACAAAATTCGACGACGCTGATTTGGCGGAATTATGTACTTTTTCTGCCCTAGCAACGGGAGAACCATTGGCTAATCATTCAGCTGTGGCTGAGCGAAAGCCGCCCCACGGAAGTAATCTGCTTCACCAAAATGAACGTTGAACATGTAAGTGAATGAAGATTTAATTATGGGGTATAATATCTAAAGATATTCTAAAGTAAATTCATTATTCGAATGCAATTAAAATAGATTGATTCTCAAAATGAGAAAGATTATTAAAATATATTAAAAAAAAAAAAAGATCGCCGGTCGGCGGGAGGGCGGTGCGCCCCAGCGCCCTCTATAGGCGAGCCGCCACTCACTGTCTCTATTAACGCTACCATGGTTTGTAACGTACAGAGCTTTCTTGAATCTGCTGTACGCGGACAGAGCAGAGCGCACTGAGCTCGGGCTGCAACCATTCTGAATAGAGTCCACAGGCTGTAACACTTAAAGTTAAAGCCCTCTGAGTTTTCTGATCGGCCCAAAGTCCCAAGACATTTTTTGGCCCCGGTTAGTCCCTGCCGATTAAAATAGCTACCTAAGGCAGTTGTAAACATTGACTCACATCAGTAGCATCCAGCTCCTCTTTGTCATCAATGCTGGCCACAGTGATCTGACCCTGACTGCACATGGGGAAGTCGTAGGGGTTGGTGGTGATGAGGGTCATTTCTGGGGAAAATGGACTGTGTTCATTGTAATGCTTCAAATTTAACTATCGAAACCTTAAATTTTTATTTTTCTACTTCAAAACCTTGGATGATAAGTTAAAGGCAACCCGATATAACAATACATCTGACTGCAACATTTACTTCTCACTACTAATCTTACCAACAATGTCAGGTTTGTGGTTGGTCATCATCTGGTAGAAGATGTGATAGCCTCTCTCATCGGGAAGTTGGAATGTCACTCTGGATTTCTCCAGCAGATCTTAGAGGTTTTTACAATTATAGTATAAAGTTTTAATTCACAATACTAGATCAAAACCTATTCCCCCCAATATGAGAGTTAATTTGTTGTTATTTGTGTACAAGATACTTACACGTCTCAATGTCAGCACTGGCCAGTTTACCAGTTGCCCCGAAATGGATTCTGATGAATTTACCCTGTTTAGAAAGGCCTAATTTCAGATTTTGTCAAAGATCAAGTACGGAATTCCATTTATTTGACATACTAAGTTTGTACTTACGAAACGAGATGAGTTGTCATTTCTCACAGTCTTGGCATTACCGTAGGCCTCCAGCAGGGGATTGGCTGCAATAATCTGGTCCTCCAGTGACCCCTAAAATGAAACTTCCAGTCTTGAGCCTCAGTTCTCAGGGCATCCTACATACCATGTCTGTTTCCTGTCTGTCATGTTTTATTTTTTATGTATATTTTGTACTGATTTTATGTTTTTTAAATTATACCTGAATTTTGCCAGGGGCTTGGTCCTTCTTCTTGTCACTACTCACTGAGATGGTAGCAAAATACTGGATGACACGCTTGGTGTTCACAGTCTTTCCAGCACCGGATTCTCCACTTTGTATGAAAAGTAATTAAGAGTTTTTTTTTACATTGTCTGATTCTTTGTGAGATTGTTTTGTGAGGTAATTTTTTACTTGTAATGTTAAATCATCCAACTAAAGATCAACAGGTATAAACTTACGTGATCAAGACAGACTGATTCTGTCGATCTGCAAAATAAATCAACCAAAGTTACATTACATTTATTCAAACATTTCGACCTTCACATCATTACATTTATTTTTGCCCAATTTGTGTATACATACCAGTGAGCATGTTCTGGATGGCATTGTCAGAGACAGAGAATATGTGGGGTGGTGCCTCCATACGCTTCTTGCCTCTGTAGGCATTGACAACCTCCTGATCGTACACTGGGAGCCACTTGTACGGGTTTACAGTGGCACAGAACAGCCCAGAGTAGGTCTGAAGGAAAATCATTCAGAGATGATCATTGATATGATCTGTGATATTGTTAAGTATTATTTTACTTCATTTAGTTGGTAAAATATCTTACGTAGATCATCCATGCTGCATAACGCTCTTTGAGGTTATACAACACAGAGGCTTCATTGAGATGGGTCATCATGGCCATGTCCTCTATTTTGTCGTACTTGGGAGGATTCATGGGTGTGACATCATCCTCCTTGACTGTCCTCTCCTAAAAATGGCCAAAAAGAAAGTGAAATTTGGAAATGTGCAAAAAGAATTCTGCATGGCAATAAATTAATAGCAGCCTACCTCCTCTGTAGCCAAGACTTTAACAGTGACTTTGCCACCATCCTTCTTAAGGATGGTACACTTGACGTACAGCTCCTTAGCATCGGCCACATATGCAGCACTCTTGGCATCAAAGGGCGCACTCTGGGACTCAAGCCTCTCCTTTTCTGGCTTACGGAGGTAAATTGCAGCCTTGCCATAATAGGCCATCTCTGCGTCCGTACTCATGGTGGCAGCTTACTGTAAGACAAAGATGAAATGTCTTGATGTATCTCATATGCTTAAATTGTTCTAATACAGATCGCTATGGCTTGGGTGAAATAACTCTTACCTTGTTCTTCTTCCCAATGAGAAATCTTCAAGTGTCAGCCCTTAAATTGAAAGACATGTTATTTTCACAATTTCACATGGCAGAGGGAAGTTGTAGCACCATGACGAGGTGCAGTGTATTGTAAATGCTGATTCCTATTTCTTCAAATACAATCACACTGCATGAATTGCATTGGTCATTCAATGCATGTGGTCAATAGATTATATTTGTTTAAAGGTCCAGTGTGTAGGATTTAGTGGCACTATTGGAACGGTCTTGGATCAGGAATCATGTTATCGAAAGCAACCTATATGCACATGCCGCAGTGCAAGGAAACATTTGCTTGTAGAGCCTATCAAGATAAATGATCAATACATAAACAGCTATAATTATAGGTCTATGAATGCAGTTTACCGCTATGGATGCAATAAAAGGACTTTGTGAACAATTTTAAAAAAACTGCTACCCCCGCCTATCTTACAACATATACAGTGTCCATGGTAACTATGACAAAGTTACCAGAGTGTGATTGATTAAGCTGATTCATCGGCTAAAAAGCCATGAAAAGCCCCTTTTCCTCAAAGGAGACGGTATAGTCCCATTCAGCTCCATGTTTTGTTATTATTAATTGACAAGGGAAAGGACGTAATGAACAAACACTTTCAATATAAAGGGATCGTTACCTGTGCGTCATGACATATAGTTTTATATTAACAGACTAAATAAGCGAATACAATTAATTAATCTATGAAAAAAACCTCATCAATTGACTCTTGGCTACTCAATGCTGTCGTAGGTGATAACATCATTTTTGCATAACTATAATAATCCCTAAATTACGCAAGAATATTAAGTGAATGTCAAACAGAGCATTACATTTTTTTAATGCATGTGAGTTTTATCTACATTCTGACTTACCTCTAGCTTCCTCAACTGCCCTGAGAGCTGTTCATCACTCTGGGTTCTCTTATATACTAGCCCGCAGGGTAAGCCCACACTCAATATGGACATGATGGGTAAACCCTCTTATAGCTTTGGTTTACATTTCATATGGGGTTTATTACCTACGTACTAACTATTTCCATGCGCACATGAGTACGAATTCTAATGCATTGCTTATTCTGCTTTAATTATAGCACACCGCACAGTTTTATGCGTACAGATTTGTTACCTCTCAGGATAAAGCAAATCCAGAATGTCACTAGTAGTTTTCCACAAATCAATATTTAAGATTTTTAAATTCACAATGCACTTTGAGGTGCCTCATTTCGATTCTGCAAATCAGGAACATCACATCAAATACTGTGGTTAAGTTTATTCATGGAAGTTTCATAAAAATATGTAACTGGAAGTTATGTGTCAACCTTAGGAAGTGAATGACCTATTTGCAGAATATAAGAATCAAGATTCTATAGGTCACAAAGAGTTCTGTTCGTCTTTCTAACCTATGGAGTAACTGCTTATACTGTCCAAACATGTGTTGACAAGGAGGCCCACCACTATCATCAGCCTCCAAAGAAGGCCTGCCTTTCCTGTTGCACTTAAATAGCCTTCACTAATCACTATGATAGACTATACTTTTGTGAAAATGTAGAACTGTAGAAATGTAGAACAAACAAAAACAAATAAATCAATAAACAATTATCTTTGCACAATGTAAAAAAACACCTTTTCAGTTCCATGATAATTTTTTGAAGGCTAGCCTTTGCAAAGGGGTCTGTCGTAACGAGAATGTTGGTGGCACGTGTGTCCATTGAGCGCTCACACCGGCGCTACCATACGACCGCATCATAAATTCCAGCACAGTCGGACTCGGACCAAGAGCTGATCCGAAAGAGACTCAATTCCTACACAAAGCACTTTAGCTTTTAAGCTTTATTCCAAAAAAACATGTATTGTAACCAATTTAACCGTCTCAGAAATTATATTGAAAAAACGGATGACGTAAAGTAAATGACTGCATCGCGACAGCCGTATTAGGTTAGGAAATGTAGCACGGTGGCTTTGAAAAGGAGTATGGTGGCACAGAGCCACTTTAGTCTAAAGTTTTTGGGGAGAACCCTGACATACAAATTGCACGGTTGAACCTAAATTGATAGTCAATATGTTTCCTTAATTTTCTCCATGTGATAGAAAGCAGAGCGCACTGCCCCCAACATAATAGACGGGCTCAGACAGGGAGAGAATAGATAACAACTTTATTCTTCCACTGTAGGGGAAATTCCTTTTTTACAGAAGCCCAGCAGCAGTGGAAAACACCGGATGAGATGAAATAAAAAAAAAATACAATGTACTAATGAAAACAAAAATGTAAATGTTAAAGTACCAGACCAAACAGAGCCAACAAAACAGACGGTATAATCAATATGAATAGAAAGTGTAGCGTGTAAAGTGAAAATTATAAAGTGACTAAATACAAGTATACACAGTGTATTAAAGTGTATGAAGGCAAATTTAAACAAAGGGAAGTGGCCCAGTTATCCAGTATGTAGGTAGGTAGGTAGGTAGGTAGGTAGGTAGGTAGGTAGGTCGGTCGGTCGGTCGGTCGGTCGGTCGGTCGGTCGGTCGGTCGGTCGGTCGGTCGGTCGGTCGGTCGGTCGGTCGGTCGGTCGGTCGGTCGGTAGGTATATGTCGATACGGTATGTATGTCGGTCGGTATATGTATATATATATATATATATATACTTTTGCCTAAAACTATTTCTGTATGTCGCTGTGGATCAGACTATATACCTATCTTATAAGTATTTCAGAATACCTATTTCACTATTATTTGATTTAAAATGAATGCACTTAATCATTTTTCATACATTTCATACATATTTCATTGAACGATAACAAGATTAGTCACTCATGTGCAGTATTTGGTAGTTTGAATTGGTTAGTCCATCTTTATTCAAATAATATAATTAGATTTTTTTAAATAAATGACGAACTGAAAAAAACCATTTTAATATATATTGTTTACGACATTAATGTATTTTAATATGTTCAATAGCACAATATCCATCTTATTCAAATTGATATTGTGCTATACCTCCTCATCATCAAGGGATCACCATCACCTTTTCAATGGTCTGTTCAGTCTGCTACAGTCAGGCGGACTCCTTTGTTGCCACGCAACACAAATAGAGTGGCTAAACTGAGCTTCTTCCAACAGCCCATCAGGAACATCAATGCCCACGCAACCCACACCACCCGTGCCCCCCATTGTTACACTGTATACATGCTGCTATAGCATAGAAATCACGTATCTTTTCTCTTATTGTCTTCTATTGCACCTCTTCTGCGACACTGTCACTTTTACATTTCACTGCATACTTGTTGACTTTTTCCTGGGGAATGAAAAAAAAAGAATCGGTTGAAACCATTAGTAGTTGTTTTTTATTAGATTTGTAATGGTTTTGGGAATTTAATTGCCACAATCACAGATCTTAAACCTAAGGTTGTTGAACTCAGTCTTAGCAATGTTACATCAGTAATAAACATTATAAATAATACTTAGTACACAAAGGAATATGTACAGTGCAGTCCTAGTTTCCCATGGGTCTAGTATGTTCCGTGCATTAGTTTAAATTGTAAACAACTACATTTTATGAGCTAGAGTGTATATTTAATACCGGGTACATCTGTGACCATTCCTCATCATCAATATTTTCAGCAAGACCCCCACTTTGTTTTTATTAAATTGGTTTTTGATTGAGTCTCAAGGCTCAGAACATTAAGATTCATTGAAAACACAATTTTATATAAACAAACGAATCAACCAGTCTGGAAACTGGTCTCACCACTCGTTGAACTCGTCCAAAGTCAATCAGACATTGAATGATCCCATGTTAGAGGCCCCTTGCCTCTTGGACAACAGGTGGTACTCTGCCTTCAGGGAACAAATATTAAAATTTGCATCAAAGGTTTTGTCAATGTAATATAAAGTCTACATTAGTATAGACTTAGCCACTGCATCTTGCAGTGGTTGTAACATGGTGAGACCTGTATAGTATGTAAGACCTCATTTAAAGATACATAAAATTAGAACGTCCATGAAAGCAAGTGAAAGTCTATAAATAAAGCAGGCTTACATCGTAACATCCATAGCTGGCAACCCTCATTGGATGCCGAGGACTCAAGTCAGTTTTATGACACCATGTCAGGCTATGCATCTCCATGTGGGAACCAGATATATTTCTAATGGTGTACCATTACATTTGAAAATATTTTCTTCAGATTTCCTCTCGTCAATGTGTTACAATTTAATTCCAAGATTTTTTAATTGTTGATTATTTTTATCCAGGTGATTTTAGATTTACTGTTTCATAATTGGTATTCACAACAATACAGTAAAGTATATATGTGATATATTTAGATATTCCAAACACATACTGATGCAATTCTAATATAGGCTAGCAAGAGCCCGCCCTCGCACAGAAATGTTGATGCACCTTAACCGTTTGAAAATGAGTTTACCATTTTGTTGAATTATCTATAAATCTCCAGACTGCAATCCAGGGGACTACAGGGACTTGAAGGAGGTCTTCAATGTCCCTGGGATATCTCCATCGACTTGTGGCTGTGGTATTTGATGTAGTTGCCTCTATATCTTGTCCATCACAGTGATAATGTCCAAAGTGCAGCATAACCACAAAGCTGTGAAGATGTGACAGACCCTCTTTCTCTCACATCAAGGCTGGGTTCTTCACTTTACTCTGTAACCATGAGGGGGATCAATTAAAAGCTTTCAAGCCCATGTGTTTGGATACATTGGTCCACTTTGCCATATGTCATGGCTAACATATACAAGCAATTTTTAAATGACTCTTTAACAATCTGAAGTATGTCAAGGCTGTGAAGTGCCAGTTCCACCAGTCCATGCTCTTCGTTGTGTGCGTCATCTGTACTTCACAGCCAAAAATAGGAAGTGAATGCATTGACCATTCAAAGAGGAAGATCTTACTCCCACTTCATGTCCTGAAGAACGCACCTACATCACCATTGGGGAAAGTGATTAGCTGTTGACCTGGATGGCCAGCCGCTAATTCCAGTGTGTGAGGTACACACTGGAATGCTAAAGGAGCTCAACTCTTGTACAACCCCGGTAAGCGATGTCCAGGGAGCTGCAATCCTGGAGCCCCAATGTGGTCCGGGATGCATCTGGCGGGCATGTAAAACCAGAAAGACCACACCTTGCTTTCGTTCCATTCCATCATCCCCATTCACTATATAAATCTGTCTGGTCATTTTAGACAATGTTGTATTGCACAATCCTGTGTTCTTGATCTAGAAGGCCAGGCTCTGATGACCTAAGCTGTTAAGGGGGTTGTTCATCAGCAAACAGTTCAGAGATAGATGTACTTTAGCCCAGTGTTCGTAAATGATTAATAGCAGAGATAATGTAAATTCTGAAGTGCATAGGAAGCCAGTGTTGGAATCTGAGTGTAAGGGTGATGTTATAAGTCTTTGAAGGCCTGTTCAATAACGAACGGTAAATTACCAATTGCAATAATATGTAGGTCGTTTAGCTTCGTACGTTTAAAAGGCAAATTGAGCATGAAAACGAGTGCTTTTAAAAACAATCGTGAAGGTGGTATGTGAAAACAGCCTGGGTTTGG
>OLKM01005895.1:0-15650 GCA_900291075.1 Melanogrammus aeglefinus | reverse complement strand
TCCTCTCTCTCTCTCTCTCTCTCTCTTCTCTCTCTCTCTCTCTCTCTCTCTCTCTCTCTCTCTCTCTCTCTCTCTCTCTCTCTCTCTCTCTCTCTCTCCCACGCTCTCTCACTCACTCCCTCTATCGTTAAACCTTTCTTCTCCCGTTCTCATCAACAGCTGTGCGGGGGAGGAGTAGATGTCAAAATATTTGGCAGCCATGTCTAGTGTCGGTGTAGCATTTTAACCTCCCAGGTTATTACACATACACAGGTCTGTCTGACATCCCCCCCCAGGCATTAGGCTCAAATCTGCATCACACCCACCCAGTGCACAAATACCTCCCCCCTATTCTCTCTCTCTCTGTCTCTGTCTCTCTCTCTCTCTCTCTCTCTCTCTCTCTCTCTCTCTCTCTCTCTCTCTCTCTCTCTCTCTCTCTCTCTCTCTCTCTCTCTCTCTCTCTCTCTCTCTCTCTCTCTCTCTCTCTCTCTCTCTCTCTCTCTCTCTCTCTCTCTCTCTCTCTCTCTCTCTCTCTCTCTCTCTCTGTCTCTTCTCTCTCTCTCTCTCTCTCTCTCTCTCTCTCTCTCTCTCTCTCTCTCTCTCTCTCTCTCTCTCTCTCTCTCTCTCTCTCTCTCTCTCTCTCTCTCTCTCTCTCTCTCTCTCTCTCTCTCTCACACACATTATTATGCATCAAGCAAAAACACAACACAGAAAAATAAGAAACCTCTCCCTAGCCCTTACCGATCTCCCCCAGTGCCCCCCCCAGTGGCCCAGTGCCCCCCCACACACCAGTGCCCCTCCCCCCCCCACCACCAGCACCACCACCCCTCCCAGAGCACTGTTCTCCTAATCCTCCAGTCTGGAAAAAGCAGCAGCAGCAGCCAGGACTCACCTTGTAAAATCACTGCACCACTACAGTAGGGATGGTCAAGCACGCACTTAATGTTAATATAACATGCTACGTGTAATTGGCCACAATGTGTTCACACACACACACACACACTCACACACACACACACACACACACACACTCGGCATGCATACATAACTGCACAAACACACAGTCACACAGTCGCACTTAGAAAATCCCACACTAAATCCCGCCGCACACACACCCACCCACACAGACACACACGAAAAAGGTCACACTTCGAATGCATACCAAGTCCCAGGAGCGAAGACACATCATACATATATATATATACATATATATACTTATGCATATATACAGTGTATACTAGCCAAGGCTACCTGGCTCCGGCCCGACGTTCCGGTTCCCGGTGGCTTTGGGTCGGCCCTTGGTGATGGAGATTATTTCCAGAGGAGAAGAGAAAGGAATGCCGCAGGGCATTCGACAGCACATTTAAATCAGATGTCATGGGGCTGATATACGGCGCCTCAGTGTGCTAACTGTCAAAGCATGCACGCATGCATGCACGCTGTAGTCAGTCGCGCAGGCGTGCACACAACCACACACGCACGCACGCACGCACACACACACACACACACACACACACACACACACACACACACACACACACGAAAGTGAGTGCTTATGTGTGCCTTTGCATTCCACACACACACATACAAACGTATATACACAAACACACATACTGACACATTTCCATTTAGAAGCGTGCAAACACACACACACACACACACACATTTCCATTTAGAAGCGTGCATTCCACACGGACAAACACACAAACATACAGTATATGCACACACACACACACACACAAACACACACACATATATACACACACATGCATCTCCATCTTTATATTATGTATATACAGGGACAAAACATGTACACACACAAACACGCACACACACTGAGCCCCCCCCCCCCCCCCTCACTGCGTATGCATACATATGCTAATGTGGTATATAGACGTGGGTGTAACTCAGGCATGGTTGACAGTTGCCTAGCTCAGCAGTGGGAGGACCCCAACACACACACACACACATACACATACACCCACAAACCCACACACACTCACACCCACACACACACAGTACACCCCACACACACACACACACACACGCACACACGCGCACGCACGCACACACACACGCACGCACGCACGCACGCACACACACACACACACACACACACACACACACACACACACACACACACACACACACACACACACACACACACACACACACACACAGGACAGGCACACACACACACACACACACACACACACACACACACACACACACACACACACACACACACACACACACACACACACACACACACACACAAACCCACACACACTTTTCTTCCTAAGCACACACTACTCTGTGCCATACAGATACATTGACACGGAAAAAAAAAAAGAAACTGTTGGTATGCACATGAGCGATTTAAAGATGTAATATGCTCCCCTCACCTAAAGTACGCGGTGTGACAGTCGGTGCGATTTATTTAAAAGTGAGCGCACTTTTAATATACGTCCATATGACAAATTCTCAGTCTGCAGTTCTTAAACAAGACTGAGAGAGACAAGGGAGAGGCCCGCAATGCTGTTGAGGAAAACACTCCCAGACAGAGATTTAAATAGAAACAAATCCCCCTTCCCCTCGAGCACATCCCAAAAACCTCCTCCTGCACCTTTTAAATGAAAAGCATCCCCAGACCCAAAACAGAAGTATGAGCTCCACATCACAATTCGTTAAGCGTCTCAGCGACTGATCACTGCTTTATTACCGTTCAACTTCTCAATGAGTTAACCAGCAAGCGTTTGCTGTTTCGGGACCATGGAGAGCGCCCGTCACAGGCCCACAGTCCATTGCTATCGTTTTACATCATCAAACCAAATCCTTAAACCAACTCCCTCCAAACCAGGAAGAAAGAAACACGGACCTAACAACCAAGGCACTGTCGGGGTCCGGTCACCCCCTAAGTACGCAGGCCTTCGTTATCTACACAGCACATTGAATGATTCAATCTATGGCACCCCACAGATTTCACAAAATGGAATTGTGCGGCTATTTCATGGTGTCTTTAACACAACGTCGAGTTTACGTGTGCGGCATTAATTATTACCCACCCCACCTTGAGAGACTTGTAGGTACAGGAAGACACCAATTACACCTTGGTGTGAGCGGTGTGTGTGCGCGCGTGTGTGTGTGACTCCTCTGGGGGTGACCCCTGATTTACAAGGTACAGTAGGGGAGGATATGCTGTTGTGAGCTAATGGAATAGCCCCGGTGAATGCAAACCCGCCCAATGATTGAATGCATTAATATTTATGCAAATGCTGGTAACCCAGAATGTAAATATTGTTAAGTCAAGGTGCGGCAGGGGGACCATCATTCCTGCCCGACATCTGCATAACAGATGAGCCATTTTGGATATGACTGCACAGGGAGTCAGTGCACGAGGTCAGAGAGAGCGAGTGAAGTTACGAAAACAAAGATGGAGGAGGAGGAAGGTTAAGGGCGATTCCAAGGGGATTTTTGGCAGTGCGAGTGCATATGAGTGCGTACCTCCGTGTACGTACGTGTGTTTGTGTGCGTTGGTGTGTGTGTGAGTGTCTTGGGTGAGATGGGGGTGGGGGGTGAGATATAGTCAGGGAAATGGGGGTGGGTGGGCACGGGGGGGGGGGGGGGAATATATAGTGAGTTTATGGGCTTGGTGAGGAGATAGGGTCTTTGTGGCGCTGGTGGTGAATCACTGCGGCCTGTCTGATAAGCTCTGACTCACACAGCGCAGAGCAGGTGATCGGAGACCACGAGGGAGAGGGGTTGTGGGTGCCGGGGGGACAGTTACTGTGTGTGCGTGTGTAAGTGTGTGTGTGTGGGTGTGGTTGTGTCTGTGTGTGTGTGTGTGTGTGTGTGTGTGTGTGTGTGTGTGTGTGTGTGTGTGTGTGTGTGTGTGTGTGTGTGTGTGTGTGTGTGTGTGTGTGTGTGTGTGTGTGTGTGTGTGTGTGTGTGTGCATTTTACTGTTTGTGTGTTTTTATGTGTACGTGACCAACGTCATGAGTGACAATGTGCAAATGCCTAGATGCATGCAAATGAATGTGTGTGTGTGTGTGTGTGTGTGTGTGTGTGTGTGTGTGTGTGTGTGTGTGTGTGTGTGTGTGTGTGTGTGTGTGTGTGTGTGTGTGTGTGTGTGTGTGTGTGTGTGTGTGTGTGTGTGTGTTTGTGTGTGTATGCGTGTGTGTATGGGTATGCGTGTTTATGCATGCAGGTGTGAATATTTGTATGTGTTAGTATGTGCCAGTTTGTGTGTATGTGTGTGTGTGTGTGTGTGTGTGTATGTGTGTGCGTGTGTTTGTGTCTTTACGTGTGCATGAGTTTGTGCATCTGTTATGGTTGTATACTCTGTGTGTTTGTGTGCCTGCGTGTGTATCTGTGTGTATGCGTGTGTGTGTCTGTATACGTGTGTGTGTGTGTGTGTGTGTGTGTGTGTGTGTGTGTGTGTGTGTGTGTGTGTGTGTGTGTGTGTGTGTGTGTGTGTGTGTGTGTGTGTGTGTGTGTGTGTGTGTGTGTGTGTGTGCGTGCGCGTGTGTCCTGCAGCGGTGACAGTGAAGGTCGGCGTGGAGGGCGTGTCCCAGCCCTCCCAGCTGTGGCCTGAGGCTAAGGAGCCGTCACTGTCACATCTCTGTCTCTGTGTGTGCTGCTGGCCGTGCTGCAGTGCAGCACAGTGCCATGACTCTCACACACACACACACACACACACACACACACACACACACACACACACACACACACACATACACACACACACACACACACACACACACACACACACACACACACACACACACACACACACAGACACACACACACACACACACACACACACACACACACACACACAACACAACACACACACACACACACACACACACACACACACACACACACACACACACACACACACACAACACACACACACACACACACACACACACACACACACACACACACACACACACACACACACACACACACACACACACACACACACACACACACACACATACACACACACACACCTAAATTCCAAATAGAGATACACACAGATAAACACACTGTCCCATGCTGCTGCAAGGCAATTTTCTCCCATGTCACAAACAAACACACACACATGCACCAATACACAAGTGCATGTGCACTCACATGTGCACAAGCAGACACACACACACACACACACACACACAACACACACACACACACAACACACACACACACACACACACACACACATGCGTACACACACACACACAACACACACACACACACACATGCCCTATCACACCCATGTTAACACAAAGGCAACCACACACAAACTATACACAAACACACACACACACAGACACACACACACACACACACACACACACACACACACACACACACACACACACACACACACACACACACACACATAAAAAGAGATGTATATTTTTCTACATTGCCTGCAAATCCACTGCAATAACTCCTGTAAAATCTAAGGCAAATACACCCCCCCAACCCTAAGCCCTATCCATCCATATTCTCACACCCACTGAAGATACAATAAGTCTCTGGTTTAATGGAAGAACCTAATGACCTTGTCTAAACTCATCCACCGCTGTAGAGAACGCAATCAATCCAGACGGATAGATAGTCTCATCTGACCTGTGATGTGTTCAGCTGATGCTAAATGGTTAGAAATGAATGCTCTATGCAATGACTTATATCCAGAGAAGGCTATGCAGTGAATTATATCCAGTGAAAGCTTTACTGTGAATGATATTCAATCAATGCTATGCAGGGAATGCTGATCATTGATTCAATTATATCTAGTGAATGCTAAACAGGAAGAGATCTAAATCCAGTGAATTCTAAAAAGGGAGCGAACAATATCCAGTGAATGCTTTTCAGCGATTGCTATTCAATGAGTGCTAGTCAGTGAATTCTAAAAGAAAGAATTGAGTTGGGTGTATCGTACTTCGTGACTGCTTTGCAAAACGGGCACTACCCGGTAAACACTAAGCATGCTGCATCTTCAACACGCTCCGTGTGACCTCAACGTATGAAGCATGCTTTGAGGGGCTGGTTGCCATGGTGTTGATCTCTGCGTGTCTCACAGAGCTGTTACTCTCAGAGCGAGGGTCTCTTCTTCACGGCCCGCTGAATGGGGAAGCGGCAGGGAGGGCGTGTTTAATATGCGTCTGCGTCCGAGAGTCTGCGTGTGGACACACTTTGCATCCACAAGACCAGTCTCTCCACCTGTGCCTCTTGGATGGATTTATTAATCTGTGCATGTGTATGTGTGTGTGTACGTGTGCATATGTGTGCGCGCGGGTGTGTTTGTGTGTGTGTGTGTGTGTGTGTGTGTGTGTGTGTGTGTGTGTGTGTGTGTGTGTGTGTGTGTGTGTGTGTGTGTGTGTGTGTGTGTGTGTGTGTGTGTGTGTGTGTGTGTGCGTATAACACAGTTAGCCATAACTCAAACCAACGCTCCAGCCGACACACACACACACACACACACACACACACACACACACACACACACACACACACACACACACACACACACACACACACACACACACACACACACACACACACACACACACACACACACACACACACACACACACACACCGAGCAGTGGCAGCAGGTTGCCGTCTGGATCCGGGGCGTAATTAAATTCAATAAATAGGTGAAGGTGAAGAAATAAATCATGTGGAAACTGATGAACAACAGATGAGATTAAATGCCACTGAGGCGTGCAAACAAATATTTCAATAGCGTTTTCCAGCGCGCACAACAGGGGGGGGGGGTGGAGAGACCGCCTCCGTGTTAAGGCTGCAGTGAACCGCATCACTTTCTCCCCAGCGAGGAAAGTTTGTTTTCCTCAGCCACTCCCAGTGTCCTCCATGACTCCCCCAACAGACTCCCCCCACCGACTCCCCCCCCCCCCCCCCCCCCGATGACTCCTGTCTAGCGATACACGATCCTCACCAGGGGGGGACGGGGGGGAGGGAGAGTGACAGAGGGTGTGAGGGAGGGAGGGAGAGAGAGAAGGGGAGGGAGGGGGAGAGGGAGAGAGAGAGAGAGAGAGAGAGAGAGAGAGAGAGAGAGAGAGAGAGAGAGAGAGAGAGAGAGAGAGAGAGAGAGAGAGAGAGAGAGAGAGAGAGAGAGAGAGAGAGAGAGAGAGAGAGAGAGAGAGAGAGAGAGAGAGAGAGAGCGCTCAAGAGAGAGAGAGGGAGAGGGGGGGGAGAGAGAGAGAGTGACAGACAGAAAGGGGAGTAAAGTGACTAGAGGCTATGTCCCTTGCCCTTCCAGCTCTTGTTTTCCAGCATTGCTTTATTCAGATTCGGGGGCTGCCGCCCACTCTTTATTAATGACTATTGAAGTAGCAATTAATGCTGCATAATACATGAACTACAGCTGTGCACATCTGAATGAGCTCTCTGATTAGCTGCTAAAGAGGGGAGGAGAAAATACCGCTGGTGCATATTAATACTTTAATTTGTGTGCAAGAGAGTTTGTGTGTGTGTGTGTGTGCATGCGTGGGTGTGTGTTTGTGAATGCTTGTGTGTGTTTGTGTGTGTTTGTGTGTGTGCATAAGAATGTGTGTGTGAGTTTGACTGTGTATTTACCCGTGGGTGTGTGCGTGTTTGTGTTTGCGGTTGGTGTGCATGTGTGCGATTGTTTGTCCATGTCTGTGTTTGTGTAGGGGAAGGGGCGTGTTTGTAGACTCTTAAACAACGAAAAGAACAATTTGCCAAAAAAACAACCAGATTCCTGGAGAGGGAGAGAGAGAGAGAGAGAGAGAGAGAGAGAGAGAGAGAGAGAGAGAGAGAGAGAGAGAGGAGAGAGAGAGAGAGAGAGAGAGAGAGAGAGAGAGAGAGAGAGAGAGCAGGAGAAAGGGTGAGATGAGAGAGAGAGAGAGAGAGAGAGAGAGAGAGAGAGAGAGAAGAGAGAGAGAGAGAGAGAGAGAGAGAGAGAGAGAGAGAGAGAGACAGGAGAAAGGGTGAGGATGAGAGAGAGAGAGAGAGAGAGAGAGAGAGAGAGAGAGAGAGAGAGAGAGAGAGAGAGAGAGAGAGAGAGAGAGAGAGAGAGAGAGAGAGAGAGAGAGAGAGAGAGAGAGAGAGAGAGAGAGAGAGAGAGGTGGAAGTGGTGGAACCAGCCATAACATCTATTCTTTTGTTAGCGTTTAAGCAGCATGAGTCATTAGGACTTGATTCACGCACTGTTCTGCTCACTGCGCTCCACACCCCAGCGTACCGCCCTCGTGGGCATCGCATGCCTAAGTACTTAAAGTCCCCAGAATGTAAATTAGGTTTTTCCTTTCCCGATTTTTTTTTTTTTTTTTTTAAACAGGCATTGTTCAAGGCCACACCTGGTGCTCTGAGCGCTCCCTGGTCTGCTACACAGTGAATTAATGAGGGGGGTCCTTGCAGACGGGAGGTCAGCATGCTGGTTATTCATACATGGGCTGCGAACCAGGCTGGAGAAATTCAGATATGAATGCTTCTATTTAACTTGTGTGTGTTTAACACTGTGTGTGTGTGTGTGTGTGTGTGTGTGTGTGTGTGTGTGTGTGTGTGTGTGTGTGTGTGTGTGTGTGTGTGTGTGTGTGTGTGTGTGTGTGTGTGTGTGTGTGTGTGTGTGTGTGTGTGTGTGTGTGTGTGTGTGTGTGTGTGTGTGTGTGTGTGTGTGTGTGTGTGTGTGTGTGTGTGCTGTGCGTGTATTTGCGTGTGTGCGTGTATTTGCGTGTGCACGTTTCGTGCGTTTTGTGTATTTGTGTGTGTTCCAAATATGTCTTGGAGATGCACAACAATTGGCCGAAGGTAACGCTGTACATCACAGGCCAACAGTGCAAACACCACCGAGAGTGCCGGTGTTTGTAGCTGCTGTGCAAAAGACATTCACAGAGTCTGGTTTGTTGCTCCCTGCGTTGCCAAGGCCAACTCTGGGTGGTTTGTTTGTGGGCGTTCCGGTCGCGGCCCGGCGGAACACACGAGCTAAAAATGCGTCACCTTAAGGTGTTTCATTTATGGAAAGGTAACATTGACATCGATGGATTCAAGTGCGTTCATGTTTTTAATCAAATGACTAAGACATTGACTTGCAAAAACAATCACTTAAAAATGTGTTATCTCCATTAGAAGTAAACTGAGCTAGAGTTCAATGCTAGCCCCTGGAACCACTCAAACACCCAACGCTCTTCGTTGAATATACGCCAACTGCAATGCAATAAACTTCAGCAGGGATTCGGATAACCTTGAATATCTGCCTGCACCTATAATTGTTATTTATGTCTCCGTCAATGCACATGGACACGTTTTATATAATGGAAAAAAAAACAGCTACAATGTGCCTTATCTCCATTTTGCGGTCGATTGGAGCTGGAATCAGATTTGAGGAATGTTTACTGGTGAAGAATTTAAGGTGAGCACATCTTTGAACAATGGAGCGGAGAGATAAGTGTCCCTGACAGATGGACTGTCTGCGTGATTCCCTCGTAGCAGCCTGCTAAGCAAAAGAGGCTCACACCCACCGAGGAAGTTAAAAAAAACAACACAATGACAATTAAGTATTTGCATAAAGTCAACTGCAACCCTCGCGGCCGTGTTGTGACTACGCTCAACCGGAGAGACAAGATCCTCTTCCTTGAGGCCCGCGCCAATTAACCCAATTAACACCGCAGAAAGTCAGCGGTGAGACTGCTACCACACTCGGAAACATTATCGGCTTACCTGTGTTACTTATCCAAGAAACGATAAAAGTTACAATTAGGTACAATACATTTAATGTGTCTGCGAGACATGTGTGTGCGTGTGCTTTGGTGAGATTTGCAAGAGTACGTGTTGAATGCCATCCTAGCAATACAAAGTGCTTTTTATGTTTTCTTGATCGGAAATTACGTAAGTCGATGCTTTGGCAAGGTAAGAGCGAATACGTGATGAAGATGGACAGCAGTCTAACACATCATCTTATTGATACTGCAGGTGTTATTCACTCAATATCCGTTATCAATATTCACTGATCATTTTCAGAATGTTCATATTGAGTGGAGTTTTTCGATGTTGTCCGACTGCCTGTCTACTAATTCTTGTTTTAGAATTCTTCATTGAGACATGCTGTCCAACCCAGATGACATTAGTTAGGACAAAATGGCTTCTAATCAATCCTTACAATAGAATAGCCTGGAACTCTCTCTCTGTCTCTCTCTCTCGTCTCTCTCTCTCTCTCTCTCTCTCTCTCTCTCTCTCTCTCTCTCTCTCTCTCTCTCTCTCTCTCTCTCTCTCTCTCTCTCTCTCTCTCTCTCTCTCTCTCTCTCTCTCTCTCTCTCTCTCTCTCTCTCTCTCTCTCTCTCTCTCTCTCTCTCTCTCTCTCTCTCTCTTCTCTCTCTCTCTCTCTCTCTCTCTCTCTCTCCTCTCTCTCTCTCTCTCTCTCTCTCTCTCGTCTCTCTCCCTCTCCTCTCTCCTCTCTCTCTCTCTCCCTCTCTCTCTCTGTGTGAACCCACCCCCACACTTCTCACACACAAACACACAAACACAAACTTTCCCTCCAACAGGCTTAGAACTTGAGCAGAGCTTTATATGCAACACTATTGAAGTCCTAATTTTATCTGCCAAAGCAAACACAAAAACATCTCCACCTTTAATAGTGATCAATTCGACAAACATCATCAGTCTTTGACTCAGTCTTTGACTCTGCTCTGATTGGCTGTGAGCTTGAAAGGGGGGGTCGGGGGGTCGGGGGGGGAGAATATGTAGTAAAACAGGGGTCTGGTGGTTCCAGGATTAAACACAGTTTCTGCATCCATTTCCCTTCCGGTCGGTTGGCCGGTGAAAGGAACATGGATCAGCGAATGTGTGGATCACTGCCCTCCGTGAAGCCGGCCAGCGGCCCCCGGCCTAATTGCGGTAATGTAGTCCAGGCTGACCCTATGACACCAGGCGCATCCACGCTGCCACTCTGACACTTTTATAGACCCCGCGCAGAGTTATGGCCCCGCCCCCACCCGGCGGCTGCTGCCCATTGGTGGGAAGAGAAGATGGAGCGACAGAAAGAGGAGGCGTATGAGGGAACGGGAGGAGAGTGGTGGGGGAGGGGGGAAGAGAGAGAGAGAGAGAGGGTGTACAAGAATGAGAGAGAGAGCGAGAGAGAGAGAGCGAGGAAGGGGCAGAGGGAGAGAGAGAGAAAGTATGACACTACTAAAAAAAGTCAAACAGTGAGCGGCCAGGAAAGGAAAAGAGGCCACCGGTAAATCAACCTAATGAAATGAGTCATTGACTGAAAGGACAGCATGGCACCCAGGGGCCATTATAGCTGGTCCCTACTTTGACCCCGCCCCACCCTCACAGCCCCCGCCCTCAGCCCCACCCTCAGCCCGCCGCCCCCCCCCCCTCCCTTCAGGCCTTGGTCCTCCCAGCGCTCCATTAATTCCTGCCCCCCCCCCCCCCCACCCCCAGACCCACCCACTTCCCCACATTCCCCCCCCATTTCTATCTCCCCCCACTCACACGTCTTCTCCCTCCCAGCGTCCAATCAGGAATCAATAGGCATGGCACCAGGCAGCCCTGCTGGGGTGACACCAGTGGATGCGACAGGAAGTCCATTACAGGGCGGTTATCTCTATTACCCTTCGAGAAACTCAGTTCTCCCGAGACCCCGGGCCCGACGTGCAGGGCCGGGAGAAGGGGTCGTGGGGGGGGGGGGTCCAGTGAGACGCTAGAGTCCGTCTGACAGGTTAGAAGACACTCTAATACACAGCAACACATCTGCTTAACCCGTACGTCTCCATAGCCGGGCGACGTGTCGGCCCCACTCCAGGCGAAGAGTGCACACACACGCTTCCACCCACATGGGAGCACACACACACACACACACACATATACACACACACACACACACACACACACACACACACACACACACACACACACACACACACTTCCACACATATGGGAGCAACACACACACACACACACACACACACACACACACACACACATACACACACACACACACACACACACACACACACACACACACACACACACACACACACACATACACACACACACACACACTTCCACACACATGGGAGTGACACACACACACACACAGACACACACATAGACATACTACTCCAATAAAGACCAGGTGTGTGTGTGTGTGTGTGTGTGTGTGTGTGTGTGTGTGTGTGTGTGTGTGTGTGTGTGTGTGTGTGTGTGTGTGTGTGTGTGTGTGTGTGTGTGTGTGTCGACCGCACACTCGACCGCACACACACACATCACCCTACATGTCTCTTACACATAGCTTATCGGGCGATTGTGCTGACTGCCGCAGCCTGCCGCGTCGTGCAGTGCGGGCCGGCGGAGTGTGGGGTCAGTGGGGAGCGGGACAGGCCCCCATAAAGCAACGTGACAGTGTTCATTGGGCCTCACCTTGGCCCAATAACCTTCATCAGCCCGGGCATGAGTCAAGGTTCCCTTCGTGTGATGCAACGTGACGCCTCGCACGTCCGGACACAAGACAGTGGCTGGGTGGCCCTCTGTTTCTCACAAACACACACAAACACACACACACACACCACATACATACACACAAACAGAAACACACAGACTCACAACAGACACACACACACACAAACACACACACGCAAACACACACACACACACACTCACACAAACTGACACACAAGCAAACACACACACACACATACACACACACACACACACAAGCAAACACACATACACACACACACACACACACACACACACAAACACACACACAAACATACACACAAACACACTACACACACCAACACACACACAAACACACACTGACACACACATACACACACCACACACAAGAACATACACACACTGACACACCTACATAAACACACACAGAAACACACACACATGAACATACACACACTGACACACACCCGCACAAACACACACACACGGCCTCTGAGCCGTTGTTGCGCGTGACGCTACTGTGCGCGAACCTGAGTGTGCGCTTACAGTCGCACACCCAGGTTCGGAGGACGGTGTCCGCGCGGAAATGAATCAGGTGTAAAAGTGTTCATAAATCAACACGCGTGCTCTGAATCAGCAAACAGCGGCATTAATCAGCGGCCTTAGTGCAGCTACTGTACCATTAATGCTAACTATTTGTCTTCATTTCGCGCGGTGCCTGACGCTTACACTGTACCGGGATGCACGCTTCCAATCGCAAGATGGATCCAGGGTAAAATACTTATAACCCAAAACAACTTATAACGTTGTTACCTCGCGGCTGTCTGTGTCTGTGTGTGTGTGTGTTGTGTGTTTGGTGTGTGTGGGTTCGGTGAGTGTTTGGTGTGTGTTAATGGTGTTTTTGTATTTATGTGTGTGTGTGGTTGTACCTGATTGTGTGTGTGTGTGTGTGTGTGTGCGGTTGTGTGTATGCGTGCGCGTATATCAACGGCGTCTGACGCGTGCATGCTTGCGTGCGTGTGTGTGCCTGCATGTATGTGTGTGTGTGTGTGTATGACCTGCATCTCGAAGGTATGCAAATGTACGCCCAGAGCCTCCCACCGCCGCCGCTGCGCGGTGACATAACGTTTATCTTGGTAAGATAAAGCCTTGATGCGCCGGGCGCCGCCGCGTAATGAAAGCAATAGTTCTCGCCCGGTGAAAATTGCTTTTCCAGGGCTTCATTTTACAGCAGGGGATCCACTCCTCTGGCAACTCCACCTGAATGTTTCATCACACACACACACCGGGTCCCAGGGGCCGGTACAACCCTGGCCAGGCCCCCCCCCCTCACTCACTCACTCTCTCTCTATCTCTCTCTCCTCTCTCTCTCTCTCTCTCTCTCCTCTCTCTCTCTCTCTCTCTCTCCCTCTCCTCCTCTCCTCTCCCTCTCGCTCTCCCTCCCTCCTCCCTCTCTCTTCCTCTCCTCTCTCTCTCTCTCCCCTTCTCCGCTCCCCTCTCCCTCTTCTCTCTCTCTCTCTCTCTCATCCCTCACCCTCTCTCTCCCTCTTCCCTCTCCTCTCCCTCTCCCTCTCCCTCTCCCTCTTCTCTCTCTCTCTCTCTCTCTCTCTCTCTCTCTCTCTCTCTCTCTCTCTCTCTCTCTCTCTCTCTCCCTGCCTGTAGCTGTCTCTCAGTGTCGCTCACTCTCTCTCTCTCTCTTCCCTGTCTCTGTCTGTCGCTGTCACTACCTTTGTCTCCACACACACACACTACACATACACACAACCACATACCCACACACACACACACACAGAACCACCTACACACACACACACACACACACACACACAGGGCATGTTTGAAGGAGCACATGCATTGGCTGTGTTGGAATACCAGAGCCAATCAGAGGCACTTTCATTGGCTGGAGGCGGGGTTGAGGTGCAGACCACATGGTCTTCATACGGGGGGGGAGGATGCACGGCCACTACAGCTGGTCTGGCTGATGCGTCACACTCACTTCAGCAAACGTCAAAGCATCTCCCCTCATCGTTGGTTGAACCCGATGCCCCGTGCCTCTAGCGTCACGTTGAATCATTGACAACGATTACAACGCAATCAGTCAAAAAAAAACAGCCTTTCAGCGGATCGTAAGACAGCGTTCAAAAAGACAATTGTGCTGCAACCATTCTCCTTCGTAATCTATTTTTTTTTTCTATAATTCAAGCAAGCCACTATGCGTTGTCAAGACAGGACAGAATAACAATGCCTCTTTCCCGGCCACGGCGAGAGGGACGGCAGATGGCAACGGCGAAGTCATCGACAACACCAAAAAAAAGCATGCAACGACGCGGCTTTGATCAGAGGATGGAGCCCCATAAACAGGAGCGACAGACGAGGGGCTTGTCAGTGCCCCGTTGCTAGGGGAGACCTTGGGAGGCTGCGCGTGTTCCCCGCGCGTCAACGCTTCAATCAAAGCCACAGTCGCCCAACGGTGGCGTGCCAACGCCAGCGAACACCGACCCGTCACACTGACTTTACACGAAGGCTTGTTTTTTAATTTCGTTCCGTGTGCGCACGTCGATTTTGTGCCGTCTGTGCGTGAAATCCTCGCGTAGGTGTGAGTGTGCGACCATGCGCACGACATCTGTGCGCCGTCTCTTGGGGGGAGGGGGGATTTACGTCAGCGAGAGGGGGGTGGGGGGGGGGGGGGGGGGGTACGCTGTCACTGTTTGCTCGCCGCCTGGCAGCTGCTCTCGTTGCACACTAGGCCATGACTGCTCTCCAGAGGTGAGAAGGAGACAGTCCACACACATCGTACACACACACACACACACACACACACACACACACACACACACACACACACACACACACACACACACACACACACACACATCCATTCACACATGTGTATTAACACCCGAACATGCCTAGACACATACGGAATCACATTGAGTAGACACCCTTTCACTACACACACACACACACACACCTGCACGCTTTTATTACAATCACATCAACGCACACATGTGCATTAACATAAACACGTGTGCATACACGCACAAACACAAAACACAGAGGTCTACTTCTTGCACAGAACAGAAATACATGCTTCGCATGATCGTTTCTGTGCTCCCTCGTTCAATGTGTGTGTCTCTAGCGGAGGTTCTCGTCAGGCTACTATACAACAATATGAGACGACGGAAGAGGGGAAGGGTTAACGAACGACAAGAGAA
>OLKM01005894.1:0-15652 GCA_900291075.1 Melanogrammus aeglefinus | reverse complement strand
TGGCTGCAGTAATGATTTACAACCCCAGCGATTACGCACTCGAGTTGTACCAAGGAGGGGCCAGGGAAGAAGGCACCATGCCCCTCCTGCAGGAGGATTTTTTCCTATTCTAGTCAAAGACACAACAGGCTTAGCTATCAACCATGGGGTTTCATCAAGAATTGGAGGGAGTATTATGGCTAAACTCCCTAAACATAACACACCAGGGGCCTCAAAATGGATTAAGAACATTTGAGGAGGCTTTTCACAGTGGAAAACTAATGGCAGTAGGGGGACCTGAAAGTTCTGTTGGATAAGAGTAGTGGGGTTAGCTAAAGATGGAGTCTGTGCTGAGAGAATGGAGGGTTTGAATTATACTGGAGCGGAAACAAATCATGATGGGTGAGAAAGGAACCATTATAGTTTTTGTATTATATCATATACAGAGGGGGCATTGAGGGCCACACTACCACGAGGCACACCTCAAGAAAAGGGGAGTTCCCGGTTCATCAACGATTAAGACGAACTAAAAAGGCGCAGAAAGTCAGCAACATGGATCATAAGAAACATGAAGAAGTGGTCTCCCCCATAGTATTGGCTGACACAGAAACCCTGCAAACTCAGGTGTTATGATAATTAGATCCCTGCCAAGGGCCCAAGTGGACAGATATGGCGTATTGGAGACGGATGAGGATCCTGAGGTCCATCCTCGTGTTGCTCTGTCTGTTTAGAAGCTCTGTGGTAGAGACACTAACCGCTGCCGGCAGTTCGAAGCTGAGTTAGAAAATGTGATTGGGAGCTATTTAGACATCGAAATCTGCATAGAGATTTCATCATGACCATTTAATTTCACGCAGTGTACAATATCGTCAGAATGAACAAAAATGTCAGGAGCAAAGCAAAGAGGTACAGAGAAGCTATGCTCAGGCTCCAGTTGAAGATCGTCACAAGAAGGACAAAGACAAAGAGGCGACAGCGTTGTTTTTTCAGAATTCAGCTGTGATATTGGCAAAAGCCGTCCAGCAGGGCGCACCTGCAAAACCAATGTTTACAACAAAGACTCTCTCCCTCAGGCACAGCAGCCACCAGAAACCAATGGTCACTCACCTCACGGCTGCCTTAACTACAAACACACATAGTAAATGGAAACCAAACAATGGGACTAGGCAAAATAATTCAACAACGGGAATCCCAAGGACAGTTAGGAGCAACCAACAGCAGGGATTCCAAGGACAACGCAGAGGTCCTTTAGTATGTTACGGTTGCAACCAGGAAGGACATACTAAGAATATTTGTTTGCACTAACCCCATTTTTCCCAACGGCAAGGACAGGTGCAAAACGGCTATCAGGGGGAGGCAGGAAGCAAGGACTACACGCAGGACGCAGGGTCCCTTTAATGGGGCAAGGATACTAGGGTGCCAGAGAATTCACAGGGGAGGGTCAGGCTTGTAGGCAATGCACAAAACAGGACTGATGAGGAACGAATAATGCAGTTCTGATAAATTGAATAGAGGCAACGCTGAATGATGGCTGACACTGGAGCCAGACTTAAGACTTGGCGTAAGTTCAACATATGCCTCTCACCTCCCCATGGCAGAAAATTCGCCAAAACTGTAGGATTCTCGGGACACACAGAGTTAATACCTATGACAGCTCCAAGGGTGGCAATCGGGGAATTCTTATTTTAAGGTGTATATGTGAGTGAGTGAGTGAGTGAACGAGTGAGTGAGTGGGTTGAGTTGAGTTAGAGGATTCAGATGAGGTCATTTGTGGAGAGAGAGACAGAGAAGAAGAAGGAGGAAAGAGGAAGAGTGTGTGGATTGGGGAGTGGCGATGAGATTGGAGAAGGTCTTGCCGTTAGAAATTTTCTTTGGGTGAATTTGTAATTTTTGATGACATCTGAGATTGATAAATCTATTCTGGCAGTGGGTGTCTAGAAATGAATGAACCGAAAAGAGAAGGGAAAGGATTACTGAAAAGTGAAGATGGTTATGAGACTTGTTGAAAGGAAAGAAAGTAAGGTAAAGAGGCGGTAGAAAGCAGAGGCAACAGAGAGAAGAGGAGAAAATGAAAATTTTTTTTGGGGGGGCCCATTGTTTAAAAAAACTGGGGAAAATAGAAAAAACCATTTTTTTTTGGTTTTTTGGTTGGCTTTGGATGTACCTCTGTAATTGGTATCTGAATGTAATCTATGGAACCACTGTTTTAAGAAAAAACCGAGAAACCACCAGCGTTGGGATTGGTGACTGTGTGGGGTTCTTGGAGACTCCATCAAGCGTCAAAGTGCCATGTGGCATGGATCGTTTCACGGTAGGATCAAAGGGGCAAGGTGTTTGAAGAAGGGGAAGGAATTGTAAGAACGTAGGGGGAAACGGTTGGGGACCGACCTCAGAGATTACAAATCAGGGGGAGAGCCCTGAGTATTCGAGTTACACGTAATGCCGCAAATTTAGGAATAGTTTTATCTAGACTCCAAAAAAACATGAGCAATTAGCGTTAAAAAGTTGTCTGCACACCACATTTTAGGCGCTCTCGCGATTAGAACGTTCCAAAAGTCCCAGGGTTCCAATGGCGCCAGGGTAAAATACATGTTTGCAACTCATGCAAAAGAGGGGCTGACCACCGCCCCAAAAGGGACTCTGTGGAAGTCAGCCGGTGGGGTAGGGAAACAGTACAACAGACCTGACGAGGTCAAGTACCAAAACATCGACGCAAATAAAATATTTTCCTTAAGAGAATTATGACAACAGACATTTTACTAAAAGTGATCGTATATCTAGAAATTAATCGGCAATAGCTTAAAATTAGACAAAATAAGTAAGATAAAAAATGTTTAATCCAAAATTCTGATTTCATGTTATATCACAATGACAAATGTCATTTTAAAATAAATGAGTGAAATAAAATAGAAAAGGGTGTGTGTGTTCAGATAAAACGATAAGGATAATTAGGAGATGGTTCTCTTTTTATTTGATTACGATAACATTTGTGCCGCAACCAATAACTAACTTGTGATTTTTCTCTTGTACGTGCCAGTTTTGTGTTTTGTTTATTATATACCAACCAATACCTTTAATACCCAGATGTATGAGCATAATTGTTGAAGAGTTTGGATGACTCTTTATTCTACTAGTTTAAAAATTGATGTATCGATTTGATGTTGACCAACAAAAAACTGGATAATTATAATAATAAATACTGTTTATGTAATGGTATAGGCAAGTTAGGGACTTGATTAGCTAAAAAACTGTTTTGGAAATAGTAACGGACATGTCCGGGACATGTATAGCTATAAATACGTAAAGATAAAACTGGGTTTTACTTTGCCTTTAAGTCATATGCACGTTTGATGTGGTATGCAAATAGATCAATAGTCATAGGAGTGAATCAAAGGTGTGGACAACATCCAAATGCGAGCAAATAGTTTAAAATGAATGAAGATTAGGTCCATCCAATTTGAATACTTAGTGTAGGAAAATCGGTAGAATAATGAAAGGTAACTTTATGTTTTGTTTCTTGTATAAGATACGGTTCAACCGCAGAGCAATTGATATTGAATCCCATGCCACATTTTTTAACATTGACTTTTCTTTTTTTTAACATATTCGTATGGATTTAATATCGGTTTTTGGATTTCTCTTACCCAATAGATTGGTTTTTCTTTTACAGATAATTAGATGCCAATAATAACTTTAGATCTTCGTCTACTCACCAACTGGCTTTATTAGATTTCTAGATTAACTCAATTGACTAATTGTCGACTTATGTTTTTGACCATTGAGACGCATAGGTGGGAGGTATTGAGGAATATTAGAAGAAGAGCAAGGTTTATTTATTTCAACCATCATTTGCAAGCAAATAATTGATATCCAGCTAAATTTAGCTGTAAAGTTGTTGCAAAAAACAATGTTAAAAACAATCAACTACTGTCATGGGGGACATATTCCCACACTTGAAAGGATCATTTTGACATTTGGTAATTGGACTATGTTGACATGTTGTGGCATGTAAGTTATCATTCGACACGATTCAGCAGATGGCGCAGAAAGCAGTTCCCCATCAAAAAGACCAGATGCAGCTATACAAATAATCCAGTGTTCTGTATGAAGAAGTCATGCAAGGTTTGAAATCCGGTCACCAACAAGCTCAGACAATAGGGCACAGTGTTTATTCAGAAAACACTCAAACAAGTGATTTACATCTGCAATGTCCAATAAAGACTAGGCTGCTGTCTACAATCCTCATCACAAAGTATGCTGGAGAGAGGAATGGGGCACCTCAAAACAGAAATTACATTAACAAAATTTGTGGCAAAGAATTAATTTGAGATTGGATTATTAATGCACTACGACTGATACTAATGAGTTTCGCATGCAGGACTAACAGAACAACACATCTACTACACCCCATGAAATGCTTACGGGTGTCGATCCATGCCTTCACCTGTCATTCGAGGACCTCATAAAGGACCTCCATTAGAACAGTTAGAAACTGAATTAAGACGTTACATTGGACAGCT
This sequence comes from Melanogrammus aeglefinus, assembly GCA_900291075.1. Taxonomy (NCBI): domain Eukaryota; kingdom Metazoa; phylum Chordata; class Actinopteri; order Gadiformes; family Gadidae; genus Melanogrammus; species Melanogrammus aeglefinus. Next base: position 11,153 of record OLKM01005894.1, on the reverse strand, counting down.
AACTGGCATACACACAGGTCTATTCTTTCAACAGCAGGAAAAGGACCGAGAGTTCCAGGAGTCGGAGGAGGATCCACCAAAGGGGGGTGGAGCCAGGTGACCAAGTATATAACCTGAGGGTGTTTCAGGAGAAAGTGGAACGAGCCCAGGAGAGAAGAACATACAAAGTCACCAACGCACGTCATACAGCCATCCAGGTGGAAGGAAGTTCTACCTGGGTAATCATCTCAACCACTGCACAAGAGACCGCTCAACCCAAAGCCAGGGATGAGTGTGAGCAAGGAGCGTGAGGGAGGAGTCAGCTGCAGAAACGCCTGGGCTGACCAGCTACCCCAGGAACCAGGCCCCAGCCGAGCCCAGGAGCAACAGTTCACATGATGATGCTGATAATGGGAGCCTGTTCCCTAATCCTCTACGGTTGGGTCAGATTCCACTGGCCCAAGGAGAGACCCCGAGGAGGGGATGAAACTACGGAGACAACACGACCCGGAAGAGCCCAGGAAATCAGGGACTGGTTATTGAAGGAAGCCTAAGAAGAAACACAGACAATCCGGCCCCAACTCATTTAGAAATAGCCCAACAAGGAAGAGAGAAATGGTTTTTATATGCTCAGATGCCACCGCAATACAACTTAATGAACTTGTGTTTACTGTAAATGTGCCGGTAAACCAGTCCTATGTGCTTTTCAGACTTCTACCGAGATTATAAACAAGCTCAGCGAAACAGTCAGTGTAGAGTACATATTCAGCCTGAACTTATGATATGGAGTTTAAAAGTAAGGTCAAAGAAACCATGGGAGTACAACAGCGAGTTTAAATTGAACATTAAGGGATATTTACTCTTATAAGCAGTGTCAGAAAAGAACATTTAATCTTACATTAAGAAAAAGAGGAGACCCTTGTAAATCAAAAAAATCAACCGGAAAGATCGTTGAACTTGAAGCAAAGTAATTCCATTAAACACCTTCAGATAATGACAAGGTAAATGTAAACCACAGCTACTGATAAAAAGATCAACCTCCAGTTGGAGATAATGGGAAAGATTCATTGGTAACCCACTAATAGGTTAAACTCAACTCTAGATGCAAATAAAAGTTAATGAGGCTTCTGATATCGGGTATTCAGCGCGCAACCTTTAGTCACTAATGCAACTTTCCATCAGGGAGGAAGCGAACAATGCTAGTGACCCACTAATGTTAACTCAATTAGGAAGTAACAACAGTCATGAGTGATCCAATAAACAACTAGCAACAATGGTTACACAGCAGCTGCCGGGGGGGAGATCGACTGGAGATGGCGGAACCAATCACGTCTCGCCATCTCCTAGATGGCGGACTAAATCACGTCTCGCATCACTCCTAGATCATTTCATTTCTTTTCTCACGATTTTCAACCAATCGCCGTGCCCCATGTCCTCGATTCAGTTCCCCTCAAAGCTGACAGGACTCCGCTAAGGTAAAGTCGCCGTTATCATTGTTTTTATTTTAAACTGGCTAAGTTGTTAGCTACTAGTTGTAGCTAGTATATAAGGTTAAAACAGGTTATTTAGGTTATTTTTAGTTTAATACTAATACATTGCCGTTGTGTTACAGTGTTATACCTGTCGCTGGGTCAAACGCTATACTATCTATGGGTCATACCGATACAGTGCTGCGGTGCATCTAATTCTCTTTTCAAACGCCCGTTCACGGTGTTAAAATAAAGTGACCGTTACTTCTTAGCCGATTGAATTTATAATGTAGGTAGCGGTAGCCTGATAAGGGCTTTTTCTTCCTCACTTTAAGGTGAAGTGTCTGTTCCATCACAGGTAGCCTACTACATGTTATTAACGCTAAAGGCTACTACTGGTGGATACAGATGGCTTTAACAGTGTGGGTATACCGCCACAGTAGTGCGCGCGATGCATTGTCATTATCCTCTTTTAAGCGCCCGTTCACGCAGTAAAAAGAAGTGACAATGACTTACCCTATTTAATTCATAATTTATCGAGATATCTGGCTTTCTTAAATGAAAAAAGCTTAATCATTACGATAGGTCTGCTTTAAGTTCTGCTATTGATTGGCAAAAACGAAGGCCAGACCTACTCTCGTAATTATTTAAGCTATAGCCATACCCTAACATCACTAAACCGTTAAATCATTGTCCTCTTTTTGAGCGGAAAAAAAACTGTCTCAATATCATGCTAAAATAATCATACCGTTACGTTACTGTGGCATTTTATTCTGCTTAATAAATACTAGACTTCAATGACAATATAACGTTCGAGCATTTTCTTTGCCCCGGCGAGATTTTTCTCTAGTATAGTTAATAATAATAATTCCTTTTATTTAGATATTTAGTTAACACTTGTATTTGTTTAAGGCTTTTCAGTAGAAAAGGATCCAATCGGCAGACAGAAGGCTTGGGTTTCAAGAACTTTCACAGAGTTTATTTCCCAGCAAGGCACGGGTATCATACAGGCCACGATCCGCACAGAGACTGAATGGGCACGCTGAGCTTAAGTAGGCCACAAACCAATCAACACACATTAGTAACAGGTTGTGTTCACAAACTCAGGGAATATCACAAACCAAAGAAAAGCAGGAAGATTAGCAGGGTGGAGTCGAAAGTTACATTGCAATCCAAAACAAGCCAGAAAACACACCAACTGACCTACAAAATGTAAATAAAAAACACATGTTGCTGAAAAAACATGGACTTAAATATCAGGATCCTTACAGTACCCCTCTCCTACGGACGCCTCCTGGCGTCATAACTGGGGGAACTGGATGTTTCTCTAGAAAGTCTTTAACGAGCGAACGGTCAAGATGTCACGACCTGGAACCCCGCATCTCTCATCTGGACTGTAAGCCCTCCAGTCCACTAGGAACTGGAGGCGCGCGGCCCCGGCGACGACGAACATCTAAGAGCTGGTGAACAGTGAAAGGTCCTCTGAGCCATCCAATGATTCGTGGTGGGGGAGGGGGCTTGGGGGCGGGGCAGAGCTGGTTCAAGACAAAGGGCTTAACCCTGGAAACGTGGAAGGTGGATGGGATGCGGCGGAGGTTGGAGGGAGCTTTAGGCGGACAGCAGCCGGGGTCCATAATTCTCTCAATGGGGTAAGGACCAATGAAGCGGGGTGCGAGTTTGTCCGAGACTCCACCTGAGTGGAATGTCCCGGGTCGACAGCCAGACACGCTGTCCCACACGATAGGGAGGAGCCTTAGAGCGACGGCGGTCTGCCTGACTCTTCATCCTGACCGAGGCACGCTGCAGAGCTGTCCGTGTGCTTCTCCATTGTCTGCCGGCAACGGCGGCACGAAGGCCTGGGCTGAAGGCACCGCTGACCTCTACCTCCTGAGCAGGGAATAGGGGGGCTGATAGCCGAAACCAGCATTCAAAAGGGGAGAGGCCTGAGGAGGCAGATGGGAGGGAATAAATTGGAATACTCAACACCCAAGGTAGCTGGGAGCGCCCAGGAGGACGGTCTCTCTCAGCTGCCATGCAACGCAAAGTTGTCTCAAGCTGTTTGGTTTGCCCGCTCCGTCTGGCCATTGCTTTTGGAGGATGTACGCTGAGGACAAACACTGACAGAAAGGAGCCAATGAGAGTGCAGAAGGCCCTATCCCAGAAGTGAGACGTGAACTGTGGCCCTCTTGTCGGAAAACCACATCCACAGGCAATCCATGGTACTTGGAACACATGCAGCATGACTAAGCTTGCAGTCCTCTTGGCAGAGGGGATCTTGGGTAAAGAACAAAGATGTACTGATTTGGAGAATCGATCAACAACTGTGAGAATAGTGGTGTTACCATCAGACGGTGGGAGGCCAGTAACGAAATCCAGAGCAATGTGAGACCACGGTCTCCTGGGGATGGGTAGGGGCTGCAACAGGCCGGAAGGGGGTTGCGTGGAGTTCTTACTTACCCGTGCACAGACAGAAACAGGCCTGAGACAAAGGCACGAACAATCACCTCCAATGGTAGGCCACCAAAATCTCCGGCGGATGAAGGCTTGGGTCGCCTAGCTCCGGGATGGCAGGCGAGCCGGGAAGAATGACCCACTGCAAGACCTGGAAACGGAGAGGAACAGGGACAAACAGGCGTTGAACAGGGCACTGACTGGGAGCAGCATTGTCCGGGTTGGGGCGGAGCGCACCAGAGACTCTATGTCCCCACTGGACTGCCCAACAATACGGTGACCAAGAGGATATTCCTCGGTTCCTCTGGGCTGCTTGAGGCAGGGAAGATGCGGGAGAGGGCATCTGGTTTGCCATTCTTTGATCCGGGACGGAAAGATAGGGTGAAAGTTGAATCGGGAAAATAAAAGGCACCCAGCGGGCTTGGCGGGAATTCAGGACGTTTTGCTGTGCGAATGTATTCAAGGTTCTTATGATCAGTCCAAACCAGAAAAGGAACACTAGACCCCTCTAGCCAATGGCGCCACTCCTCTAGAGCCAACTTAACAGCTAGCAATTCTCGATTGCCAACGTCATAGTTGTGCTTCCGATGTGGAGTGAGTCGGTGGGAGAAAAAGGCACAAGGGTGTACCTTCCCATCCTTGGCTGAACGCTGGGAAAGAATGGCTCCAACACCCACATCTGACGCGTCCACTTCCACGATGAACTGGCGGGTGGGGTCAGGCTGTGTCAGGATTGGGGGCAGAGGTAAAACCGCCTCTTGAGATCTTGAAAGGCTCTCTCCGCAGCAGGTGACCAGGCAAACTGAACTGAAGTCGAGGTAAGGGCAGTGAGAGGGGCAGCCAACCCGCTGTAGTTTCTGATAAACCCGCCGATAGAAATTAGCAAATCCCAGAAAAGCGTTGAATCTCACGGCGGGTTGTCGGGTTGGGGCCCAGTCAATGACTGCTTCTCACCTTCTGTTTGTCCATCTCAATGGCCCCGGCAGAGAATAACAAACCCCAGGAAGGGAACAGAGCTGCGGTTGGAACTCACATTTCTCTGCCTTAACATAGAGTTGATTCTCCAGGAGGCGCTGGAGAAACCTGGCGGACATGACGAACATGGTCAGTAGGGGAGCGAGAAGAAAAAATCAGAATGTCATCTAAATAGACAAAAAAAACTACTTATATTTAACATGTCTCTGAGGATGTCATTAACTAGTGCCTGGAAAACAGCCGGGGCAATTGGTGAGGCCAAAGAGCATGACGAGGTACTCATAATGACCGGTTGGGGTTATTGAACGCGGTCTTTCCATTCATCCCCCTCACGGATCCCGAACCAGGGTGGTAAGCAGCACTCCGGAGAGGTCCAGTTTGGAGAATATGGTTGACCCATGGAGTTAGCTCGAATGCGGGACGACATGAGGGGAAGAGGGTACCCGGTCCTTGACAGTAAATGTCATTGAGACCACCGATAATCAATACAGGGACGAAGGGAGCCATCCTTCTTAGCAACAAAAAAGAATCCTGCCCCCGCAGGGGGGAGGAAAGAGGGGCGCGGATTATGCCTTTAGTCAATGACTCTGCTGAATATACTTCTCCATGGACCCATATTCAGGTCGGGAGAGGGAATAGAGTGCGACCCCTGGGTGGTGTCTCTACCCGGCAGGAGGAGGTTGATACCACAATCATAGGGGCGATGAGGGGGAAGGGCAACTGCGCGGGACTTACTAAACACGGTCTTGAGGTCCATGTACTCAGAGGGAATGGCCGACAAATCAGGGAATTCACCAGGGAGATCAACCACGGCAGGGACGGGGACATGAGCTTGGCAAAGGCAGAGTGACAAACAGGAAGGACTCCAGCCCAGAACCTTGTTGCTGACCCAGTCAATGTGAGGGTTATGTTTCCTCAACCAGGGACGACCAAGGACTAAGGGAGCGTGAGGGGACTCAATAATGTGGAGCTGGATCTGTTCATGATGGTTGCCAGAAACTAGAAGAGACACAGGAGCAGACACATGGGTTATATCAGCAAAGCTTTCCTACCGTTCAAGGCATTGGCCACTAGGGGTGAATCTAAAGGAAGAATCTGCAGTCCCAATTGAAAGGCTAGTCCTAGTGTCAATGAAATTTCTCATCAGCCCCTGAGTCAAATGAAAACGGTGAGTGGTTGCTGCTGACCAGCCCACTCTATTGTAGCTGGAAGCAGGACCGAGGAGGATTTGAAAAGGGTAGAGCTCACCAGTACTCCTCGTTTCACTGATGAGCACCTCCTTTTGATGGACAAGAGTCGGAGAAGTGGCCAGACTGACCACAATACAGGCACAAATTGCCATCGAATCTCCGCTGCTTCTCTGTTGCTGTGAGGTGATAGCGGTTAATCTGCATTGGCTCTGGAGGTGTGGATGAGGTGGATGGCAGGGCTGGCCAGGCCGGATGAGGAGCTGCTCCACCAAGGCTTCTTGAAGATCTCCACTTGCGGTGCTGCTGCAGTCGGGAGTCCACGCGGATGGCCAGGTCGACCAGAGCATCGGAAGCTGGCGGGGGTTCCTGGTATAGTCACTTCATCCTTTATGGTCTCTGAGAGACCATTGAGAAAAACGTCGAACAGAGCGTCTGTATTCCATCCACTAGAGGGAGCCAGAGTCCGGAAATCTATGGCATAGTCCGACACAGAGCGATTTCCCTGGCGGATAAGCAGCATCTCCCGTGCCGCCTCTCTGCCGTGTTTGGATCGATCAAACACCTTCTTCATCTCTTCAGAGAATGTGGAGAAGAGGTTGCAGAAGGTCTCCCTGGCTGACCAGACAGCGGTGCCCCACTCTCTAGCTCGGCCGGACAACTGGGTAATGACATACGCCACTCTTGCTTGGTCGGTAGGGAAAGCTGACGGTTGTTAGTTGGAGAAGATTAGCTCGCATTGGGCTAAGAAAGAACAACAGGTACCTGGCTCCCCTGAATAGTGTTCGGGAGGGGGCAGACGGGGCTCTGAGACTGAAGGGTTGGGCCGTGGTACGACGGGGTCCAGGGGAGCTGCTGCTGCTTGAGGAGCCCTTGGGACTTGGAGTTGTTGAACCTGGGCTGCGAGCTCAGTGAGCCCATTTGAGACGGCCGTCCACTGTTCTCCCAATCTTCGTCCAGTTGCTGCTGTTGTCTCCCCAGAGCGGTGCCATGGTGTTCCAGGACCGTCTTCCACTGGCTTAGTTCTGCTGGATCCATACTGGTCGGATCGTACTGTTAGGCTTTTCAGTAGAAAAAGAGATCCAATCGCCAGGACAGAAGGCTTGGTTTCAAAGAACTTTCACAGAGTTTTATTTCCAGCAAGGCACGGGTATCATAACAGGCACGATCCGACACAGAGACTGAATGGGCACGCTCTGAGGCTTAAGTAGCCACAAACCAATCAACACACATTAGTAACAGGTGTGTTCACAAACTCAGGGGATATCAGCAAACCAAAGAAAAGCAGGAAGTAGCAGGGTGGAGTCGAAAGTACATTGCAATCCAAAACAAACAGAAAACACCACCAACTGACCTACAAAATGTAAATAAAAATAAAAAACACATGTTGCTGAAAAAACAGGAACTTAAATATCAGGATCCCTTACAGTATTTCACTGTATAAGTAACATTGCACTCACTGGAGGCTGTATATTCAGGTGTAATGATATTTAGTGGTTAAACGTTTGTTGGTTTGTTATAAATGACACTTCCATATTTATGGTAGATGGCTTCAAAGCTAAAAAAGCATAGAGCGATGGGGCCTGATGAGTGGATGCTACGTCTGCGGAGGTTTGCCGCCCTTGGGGTTTGGCCCCCAGATGCTGGAAACAGGCCGGCTGCACACGCCAGAAAAGGTGGCATGAGCTGTTTCTGAAGGTAAACTTGAACAAAGTGGATTATGTGAACATCGATCATTTAAAATAAATTAAGTCACATTGTAATGGTTTACTGTCAAACAATATTACAGATTGAGAAATGTCCACTTCAAAGAAGGGGACAAATGTCTCTCTTCGGAGGTCAGCAGTTATGTAACTGTGGGTTCCATGTAAAGAAGGTACAAGAAAAATTATACAAAATGTTTGCTTTTATTGTATATTCATTTATTTATTCTGACATCTTTTTTCTTTCTTCTGTGAACCTCCTGTAGCCCTCCAGCTCGATTCCCAGTGTCCCCTTCTGCGACGTCACAGGGACTTGCTGTGACATCTGGGCCCACAGTGACACCAACCAAGCCTACTTTGGCCTTGGCACCGGTAAAGGAAATAGTGATTCACTGATACTCATATTGTTAATGTATTTAAATATATAGAATGTACAAAGCGAAATTGGGGGAATGAGTCACCCTTCTGGCATGAAGGCAGAAAGCTTCCTAAATGTATGCTATTATTGTATGATGTTGTGTTCTGAAATTAATGTTCTTTTCTGTTAACCTCCTGTAGCCCTCCAGCTCGCTTCCTGTGTCTTCCTCAGCGGCATCACAGGTACCTGCCCTCACATCTGGGCCGACAGTGTCGCCACACAAACAACACCTTACCTTGGCATCGGTAATAAGAAATAGTGATTAACTAAACTAATATTGTCAATATATTTAAATATACAGAATTTACAAAAACTCCTCTTCAAGTTACTTTTTTTTGTTTTGACAGTTTACAAAGCCAAGGTTCGGTGGTTCACATGGAGCTTCTTTGAAGCCAAACTTGAGTTTGGCCGGGAAGCATTCAAGCAAGGTAATATATGCTTGAAATTGATTTCTCTAATATCTGCGCCTTTACTCTTTTACTGCTTGGGGTACCTTATGATTTTCTTTCCAAAATATTTTTTGAAGTGATCTAGCTTTCCTTTTTACTGTTATACCTGATAATTTTTCAGATTTTTTATTTATCATGTTGCAAACTGTGCTCTTATTCTTATAGCCTATAAGTAGCAGTTCTGCCACAAACACTGTTACAAGTGCCACAGCAAGGACACCAGCACCTGCCCGCAGTCCCAAGCTGTTCATTCAGACTGTCTCCTCCTGTCTCTTCCGCCCTCTCCTGTGTCTACTGCAACCACTGTAAGCAAGTCCTCAATTAAGTTGTTTTCTTCACATTGATATTTTATTAATTTGAAACAATCATCACTCATGATCTGCTTGTAATCATGTCTTTTTATATGCCTTTTTTATCATTTATGAAATAGGAAGTGTCAGCTGAAGCAGCTGCGTCATCCTCCCCTGGGCCCTCCTCTGCTCCTCTTGCCTCTCCTGCCATCGCCACATTTGCCCCCGCAGCCTCTGCTGCTACTGTGGCTGGTCCCTCATCAGTTGTGGCTGCTCCGGTTTCAGAGTCCATCTGGCTGCCTGTAAAGCTGCTGAAGACAATCCCACTTCAGGACCACAAGTGGATCTCGGCAGCTCTGTGGAAGAACCAGCGACTGCTCCAAGACCTGAAACTGTGGTACGATCCACCAGAGCCATCATATATCACCAGGTGCCCGCTCCAGAGCGCTTTTTCACCCACAGACTTCTCGTGTGGATGCCGTACCACCTCTGGAGGGTTAGGCTGTCCTGTTCTGCGTGTGGGAAACAGCTAACAGGATATGGCGCCCACAAGAGAGCCCGGCACGTTCTGGATGTGGACCGGTATTACCTCCTCATCACAGAGACCCTCTGGTGTCAGAACTGCAAGACCAGCTACCTTTCCACCAGTAAGGCCATCTTGGACCAGCTTGATTTGGCGCACAGGCTGGAATTCAGATTGATTCTGACACAGAAGTGAGTATACTGAGATTATATAACCTGTCTATCTTATGTTTATTTTATTTGAAACACTAGATATTAGCTTGTTTTAAAGTTTGCATCTGTTTTTCTCTCTTTCCCTTTGTTCTACACAGATACGCTTGTGACATGCGGGTGATTCGTTTCCTGAGGGAGAGAACTCTGGGAAACAGCCCCACTCGCTTGGTCAAGCAGCTGAGGGAAAACCACAGCGAGGAGTGGCTTAAGCGCCTCTGCCGGTACCTGGGGACATGCTCAGACTTCGTCGCTCAGCCAGGCCTTCTCCCTGTCAAATTCCAGGAACCACCTCAGCCAGTAGACATCCCCTCCCACCGCTGGATGCTGGCTGTTTATGGAAGGGACATTTTGTGCAGGCTGGACCACATCAAAGCTAGCATAACATCAACATTTGGTGACATCCTTAAAATGGATTCGACAAAAAAAGTAAATATTTTAATATATATAGGTACATTTTTCATAATACAACAAAAGTAGTACGTAGTTATACATACATGTACAATACAGGATGGAGTCTTTATCACTGTACTGTCATGATTCAACTACCACCATATGAAGTTATCAATAACTTTAATTTGTGTATGATTACAGATAACCAAGAAGCTGTCAGGCCCTGCTAAGGGGACGGCCTTTTGGCTCACGTCTGTGAGCAATGAGGTGGGCCAGATCCTCATAAGTGTCCTGACAACGCAGGAGGGTCCTGCTCTGGACAAAATGGCAGCTGACCTTATTAGCAGGTACAGCATGGCTGGTGTGGCTCCTCCTCGGCTGCTATATGTGGACTGTGACTGCTGTCGAGAGGGCCAAGGGCAGACCAAACTGCAGCAAAGATTTGGTGGCTGGCCAAACCTGGTAGTCAGGCTGGACATTTACCACTTCCTGAGGAGACTGGCATCTGGGTGTACAAAGGATGCACACCCCTTGTACCCCATATTCATGGCCAGACTTTCTAGCTGCATTTTTGAGTGGGACATGGGGGATGTCGCCTTGCTGCAGCAGGCCAAGAGGGAGCAGCTGAAAGATGAAGGTGTGCCTGGCATCACCCAACATCTGGTGGACCAGCGCATCACCAAGGACGAACTTGCCCTTCACTGCAGAAGGCGCACAAAAGGGGTGCAGCAGACAATCAGCATGATTGAGGGCCTTCTACAGGAGCTGATGGGGGAAAAGGGCAGGGACCTCCTCGGTGTCCCTCTGTTGAACCAGGAGAGGATGGAGCACATGTGGAACATCCAGAGGAGGCACGTTAAGTGCATACAGGATGAACCGGGTGTGCTGCTGTACACACAGGCTGGTACCTTAACCAAGGGGGGGGTTGTGCTGCCAACATACAGGTGTGCCAGAGGGTCCACGTCCCTCGAGTCATTTCACCTCCATGTGAATAGGTTCATTCCAGGTCAGTTTGAAACATTATTGATCAATAAGATTAAATTATTATATCAGTTAACCTCTTTACTCTTCATCGCTTATATTATAGCAGAGGTGGAAAGTAACGAA
>OLKM01005893.1:0-15655 GCA_900291075.1 Melanogrammus aeglefinus | reverse complement strand
GTTCCCTACTCAGTCTTCTGGGAGATGTGCACTTGGCGATCGTTAACAATGAGGTTCATACAAAGAGTCATTTCTCTACAAGTTTCGTCATTCCTTTTATTCAGATAGATAGATAGATAGATAGATAGATAGTATGTGAGGATAGAATGATAGATCAGATAGATAGATAGATCAGATTAACGGACTAGGATATGATAGATAATAAGATAATCGATAGGCGGAAGAAGATGAGGATAAGATCAGATACTGTTAACGTGAGCCACCGAGAGTGGAAGAGTTGAAGTTGGTGTGGGGTATGGTGAATTTTGACACCTCAGATAGTGTTATTGTATACACCTAGTAGTGTAGATAATGCAATTAGTCATTTTCAACACTGAGAGTTTTGTTGTCTTCACACTACACTTGAGTGTTGTGTGTTTGAGAGGTAAAGCAGTGGTATTTTATTTTTAACATTTTGTTTCTGAACACTTAACACCGCATAGTGTTGAAGATACAACACCACTCAAGTGTTATATAGTGTTGATTTGTTCGACACAATACACAAGTTGTCTAAATCAACTAAAATCTGGAGTGTGTAACTTATTAACACTTTCATAATGTTAATATTAACACAATTGAGCGAGTGGATGCTATAAGACACTTTTGCTGGTGTTAACAATAACACTGTGGGTGTTAACATTTAACAGTGCGAAAAATTTGCTGTCTAAGGCAGTGACCGCTGCATGCATGCCAGGTAGGCTGTCGCACACTTCAGCATAGCTCCTCACACACACTGATGACCGGGCCGCTGACAATCCACAGGATTATAGGCCAGCTCAGCTTTAAAACGCACAAACATCTATGTAAGCCAGAATGCCACAGTGCATTACCAAGAGGTGAACCACGAGTTGAATTGACTGAAATCACCCGTAGATACCATTCATCACAATTTTTGTGTGAGTATTAAACATGTCACATAATAAAGGTCGAGAAATTTGGATTATAATAACGGTTTATATTGTTTTCTTTATTCCAATTCACTTCGAACAACATTATGCGACAGATCCTACCGTCGATGTAAAACCTTTCATTAATAAAGCACCTTTCAGGGCAAGAACATTTATATTCAAAGTGCTGTATATAGAATATTAACCCAGACAGCATTTTAAGTTAATGAAATCACAATCTAGGAACCACAATAATCTCAATGAAGCACGCATGCCCACGTAGCCGTACTATTTTTCTTTCAGTCATTTAGCTGACATTCTTCTTCTATTAAGATTAACTTCCATTAATGACCAGGTAGGCGATTAGGGCATTTTTACTCAAGGACACCTACAGGTTAAGGAGCAATGGGGCTTTGAATCCCAGAACCTCTATCGGCTCGGTTGTATAAGATGACCATCTTTATTGGCCCTCATGATTTTATTTGAAGAGACGTGTTTACATACTTTAGTGTGCTTTGTCCTCAAATACCCTATACCCCCCCTCCTCTTCCACCTGCAGTTTCTGTTGTCTCTGATTACGTAAGTCCGGTCCTCGCAGGGATGCCCCTCCCACACCCCCTGTGAGGACATCCACTTGTGTTCTGGCTGAATCCATCCCATGATCCTTTCAGCCTCTCTTGTTGTTTCATGTGTTTGCATTGCTGGCCACCTGTGTATTCATGCGAAGCCTCCACACCAATGGTTGGTTGTGGAATGTTTTAGGGTTTAGCAGCAACAGCGTTTTAGGTGCTTGGTCAACCTGGTTGACCTCTCCAACTCAGAGGTTAACGATATATATATTTTAATGTTTTTACTTTTTTAGTGCTCACTGCAATTCTAATCTAGCTTTCAGTCTCAGATGTGCTCCTTTCTCTCTACTTCCTCCAAACTCTTCATCATAAACGTACAGCCGGCCCAACTAAATGCGTGGACAATGAGCAGCGTCCAACCGACCCTCTCTTGGTGCAGCATGTTGGAGTTGACCTAAGTCGTTTTAGGATCGTGCTTTAAAACCAGGAAATTTAATTTTGGACACAATGTCCGTTCGTCCCGCCCACACACTAGTAATACTCTCAAATGCATGTGGCCCGCGTGTTTCGATACTCGGAAAGACTAAGCGCGAGTGATAATGGGATCCGATCTGCTGCACGGACCCGGTCTAAAGTTTAAACAAAGGGTTTTTTCAACTGTTCCTTAAGGAGGACATAGCGTATGCAGCAGCATGCATCTATATTGTGTGCGGCCGCACCCTGCCCGCAGCCAATCATACATTAGTGGGGGCGGGCTCGTCATCCATGGAAACAATAAACCTTATGATATGTCAAATATAAATCATAAAAAGCTAATTTGTCAGTTGTTCTTCAATTTAAAGTGTTCCCAATGAGAAGAGACCCTTTGCAGAAGTGTGGGCAGCCTTGAGAAAAAACACTGCAGCCAGCGTCTTTTTCAGGGCGCTCAACTTCCAGCGCTTTTAGTCGAAAATATCCATACCGAAAATGGTGTTGAAACTTGTTCTTGCTGTGTCTGTATATGCAGAACGTTATGATATGTCAAATAAAGATAACAAATAGGAAACTATGCAACAGCTATACTGGGGTTATGTTCTCATGGAAACAAAACCTGCGTGCACCGTTTTTTTCTCTCATTGCACAAGCGTTTTGTTCCCCAGCTCCGCCAGTGGGTTTCTTGCGGCGAAAAACGCAATATGGACACGCGCCCTTAAACGGCAAGGCTCCCTGGAAAGAGCTTTTTCTCTACACTGCTGCAGATTTGGGGCTATTAACCAATCACTTTAGCTTTGATGTTTGCTTCTACATGAGAGTGTGTGTTTCAGAGCCCCTTTCAAGCCCATTATTTTGCATATCATACCTTTAAGTCAATCGGGAGATTTTTGTGGAGTGGACTGGGACCTACCAACAGATGGATCAATCCCCAGACTGCTGGACTCAGTATAATGTTCCTACCTTATCCCTCTGCAATGCTTCTGTGTTTACCCATCCCTCAAAAGGTTTGATGTGTTTCTGTCCATGATCTCACCGTCTGCCTCGGGCCAGGGCTCCTCCGTGTTGTCTCTGAGTCTCTCGCACACCCTCCTATAAATGGTATTATTATTGTAATAATGTGGAACAATGATGCATTTGATAGTTTCTTTAAGATCAGTGGTGGTATTTTTTCATATTCTTTTGATGTATCAAGATGTTCTTACTAAAATATTTTAACATAAGGGAGTAAGAAAAGTCAAAAATGACCACACACAATGCAAAGAGAAGTATGTATGGATTTCTTTCCCTGCCATATCTCTCTCATTTTCTCTTCAGGTGGTGAAGATGATGATCATTGTGGTGGTGACCTTTGCCCTCTGCTGGCTGCCCTATCACGTGTACTTCATCGTGACGGGCCTGTCCAAGCCACTGACCCGGTGGAAGTACATCCAGCAGGTGTACCTGTCGGTGATGTGGCTGGCCATGAGCTCCACCATGTACAACCCCATCATCTACTGCTGCCTCAACAGCAGGTGGGCTCCCTCTCTCGCTCCCTTGAGAAACCCTTGTATTCACACACAAACACGCACGCACGCACACACGCACGCATGCACGCGCGCGCGCACACACACACACACACACACACACACACACACACACACACACACACACACACACACACACACACACACACACACACTCCCCTCCAAGATTCTAACAATTATTCAATAACTTGGATATTGTGTGTTTGTGTGTTTGTGTGCTTGCGGGTTTGTGCGTGTGTGTGTGTGTGTGTGTGTGGAGGGTCCAGGTTCCGGGCGGGCTTCAAGCACGTGTTCCGCTGCTGCCCGTGCGTGCGTGAGTCCGGGAGCTACGACGAGCTGGAGCTGCGCAGCACGCACCTTGGCCCGGGACGCCCCGCAAGCATGTGCACCCTGCACCGCCACCGCAGCACCCAGAAGAGCGTGGTGTCCTGCTGCGACCGCGACGGCCGCGGCCTGCCCACCGTCCAGGGCAGACAGCTGACGGCCCGGTCCAGGCTGTACAGTGATCCTGGGGATTGTGCAGGGAGCCCAGATGAAACAATGTGCAGTGAACCCAGTGACGTCAATATGGAGTGAACAGGGTTGAGTGTACACTGCGGTGAACCCAAATGAAAAGACGACCAAATACAATGACTCTTCTAAACCGCCAATGGAATGGAATGAATTGGATTCACCTGGCAGGGAACCCATGTGGAAAGGCTGTGCAGTGAACACAACAAAATGACCACCAGTTAACCCATACTTAAATAAATGGTGAGTGAATATTGGATTCACCTTACATTGAAAACCCAAAAGTTAAAAAGTTGAGTGTGAAATGGATTCTCGTTACAATGAAACCCAAACAACGTAGAGTGAATTGGATAAATCTATGAATCCAATAAATCCAACAAATACAATGAACCCGAATGGCAATATGCCTTTAATATGTCATTTAACAAGTGCTTATCATACAAAGTAGGCTGTCTTCAATATTTAAGTGGGTTAAAGAAGCACATGGTAATCTCTCTCTATACAGATTTACCCCTCTTTTGCAAATCAAAGCCCGGGGTTGACTCTGAAGGGAAAGCAGGACGGATTCACCGTGGGTCAGCCAACATGAACACTAATGAACGGGCTCACAGATTGCCCCGACTAACATCACCACCCATCAAAGCGTAGCATTGCAGCATTGTTGCTTGCAGGAAGCATTATTCAATGCATGGTTAGAGTATAAACATGGTAGGTGTAAGGTAGACTATAACAGATGTACTTTATGGTGCCTGTACAGCTGCTTATTGACCAGTTAGTAGGCCTACCTAATGTATCGGAGCTTCGTAACAGGCTAGTTTTACATGAGATATCGAATTCTGCCAGTGTTTCTTAGACCTTTTAGACCCAAGACGTAATAGATATTTCCTTTCTTTGTGCAACACATAAAGACCAAAAGGGGTGGAAAATGGTTTGTGTGGTAGATGGCTGGTCATGTACCCCTACCTGATCAGACTCGTGTTGTAGTTGCATCATGGCGAACCCTGTCTACTGGACGTGCCATCGTATATTGACGTAGCCCAGTGTAAGTACGGTCGGATTCCCCTTGCACCCTGGTCGTCTTTTCCTAAGTGCTTGATGAATTCTTCTCAACATCTTTCCTCTACCTTTTCCTCACCTCATGTCCATTGAGGCCAAGGAAAGGACATGGGTCGTAATCATTTAAGCTATCCGACCTCAACAGAGCTATCCCCACACACACTCAGGGAGAGGTCTCGGACATGTTAGCGTTCACCACCTGCTCTGCTTCTAACATCTTGCCAACTCTCGAATAAAACCATGGAAGCACTTTTTCTGTAAGCCACTGTAAATGATCACATCAAGTAAGATATCCAAATGACCGAAAGCCCACTTCAGTTATTTAATCATGCAAACTCAAATTTTAGTACAAGGTTAATTACGGTTTTATGACATTACACATGGCTTCAACATGGCTTCTGATCACTGTATAACAAATATTTACAGCAGCTCGGTCACGTGTCTTATCATCTCATCAGTGTGAGTTGGAGTTTAGCTTCATACAGCCGAACACATTTTACAAAGGATGGGGCATATGCCCTATTCGCACGGGATTAGTATTACCTGGGGACCTCTGGTAATTTGTAAATTACCCCCCCACGTCTGTGTTTCTTGCGGCGCATTCGCACGGGATTAGTGAAGTCTGTGTTTTACTCGAATTTACTGACATCACGGCCCGGATGTGACGTCAAAACCGCGCGCACGTCGCAACCCATTGTCGTGTGTGCGCGTCCATGCTTCCGGTGCCGTGTTCCAATACCCGTACTTCCATGAGTATACTTAAAGGAAGTACACTTTCTGCACTATCCGTACTCACTTGAGTACACTATTTTTTCAGATGTGAGTGCTGTTCCAAATCGAGTACTCTGTGGTGCACTTACCGGAAATGACGATTGCGACAGCCGCAGCTGCAGGCGTTGTCACTTCGGTATCCATTATTTTTTCGAGTTGAGCGCTCAGCCTGGCTCCGCCTCTTCCGCTACGTAGCTAAGATGGCTGCCGTTGAGTACGGAGAGTGTCCTTCGATCCACACTTCACGATTAGCCCGTTTTGAGTACGACATCCGGGTCCTTGAAGTGTACTTCTTTTCGCCGGATCTGAATTGGAACGTACTGTGTACTCAAATTTTGGCTAGTAAGTACGGACAGTACGGGTATTGGAACACGGCACGAGATTTCGCCCTTTAATGGCCGGCTCAGACTACACGATTCTCAGACATTCCTCCACGATTTAACATGTCACACTATACGATCCCAGAGCCAGGAAATCGGGCGTTGTCTCGTCGGAAGACTGGCCACACTACACGATTCTAGGGTGCGATGCTCTTTACTTTGTATCATTCACGTTTACAAGATATTTAGAAAATCAAAGGTTTAGAACTGACATAAATGTTTTTTACATTTTTGTCATAAAGGTTCCAGTAGTTTTTATATCTGCTCAATGCAGCAACTCCTGACAGTAGTTGCGTTGCGAGTGACATGAGCGATGTAAATATACTGCCGCATTTCAACCAAAGTTGTCCATTATGTTGTTTAATTTTCTCTCGTTTTCTTCATTAGCATTCTTCTTCTTGCTATTGATCGCATTCATTTTTTGTAGTAGTTACTGTGTACTCAGCGTAGTGCAGTGAAGTCAGTTGGTACACACTGAGCTCCAGCTGTTCGTAGGGTTCCCTCACGCAACTGGGGGCGTGGTTCCCTCATGATGGCTACGTCATGCGATTCCCCAAAAAAGAAAATGAAACGAAAATGAAACAACATAATGGAGACAACTTTGGTTGAAAATGCGGCAGTATATTTACATCGCTTCATGTCACTTGCAACGCAACTACTGTCAGGAGGTTGCTGCATTGAGCAGATATAAAAACTACTGGGAACCTTTATGACAAAAATTGTAAAAAACATTTATGTCAGTTCTAAACCTTTTGATTTTCTAAATACCTTGTAAACGTGAATGATACAAAGTAAAGAGCATCGCACCCCTAGAATCGTGTAGTGTGGCCAGTCTTCCGACGGAGACAACGCCCGATTTCCTGGCTCTGGGATCGTATAGTGTGACATGTTAAATCGTGGAGGGATGTCTGAGAATCGTGTAGTCTGAGCCGGCCATAATGGAACGGAGCCTGCTCTTTCTTCGAATGGGTCTCCAGCACCGATACGAGCCCGTGTTTGCACCTTAAACGCCGCTCGTTTCCACCGCAGCCTCCATGTTTCCACCCGTACAGTATGGATTCAAACCGGGGAAGAAGTAGAAAAGGCGCGCAATAAAAAACAAAAAACAAACAAAAATGCCCCTCAATTACTGAGATGCAGATTCGCACGGGACTAGTTTTACCACGGGACGTCGGTCTTTGGTGAAATTACAGTAGGTAATTTGCGGGGGAATTTTTACCTACTTTTTTCAAGTACGTCTCGCTGCGGCCTGCGGGAAGGCGGGGCGTGACATCACGCCCCGCCCACATCACGGGCGAGTGCATTCTGGGAAACATCACGGGCGAGTCCATTCTGGGATTGTTTGCGCCCGAATATATTAATAATATTTTAATATATAATATATATATAGATCGTTAAATCGCTTGACGGTAAATTACGTAAATATATTAATTTATATATATATAAAACGTCCCTGTGATAAAATAATGTATAGACTGTGTGCTAGACCGATCTAACGGGGTCATCCCTATGTTCCCCGCTTTGTATGTGACCGGTGTTTTGGGAAACATCACGGGCGAGTCCATTCTGGGATTGTTTGCGCCCGAATATATTAATAATATTTTAATATATAATATATATATAGATCGTTAAATCGCTTGACGGTAAATTACGTAAATATATTAATTTATATATATATAAAACGTCCCTGTGATAAAATAATGTATAGACTGTGTGCTAGTAGACCGATCTAACGGGGTCATCCCTATGTTCCCCGCTTTGTATGTGACCGGTGTTTTTCGTAGGTGGAATCCGGAAGAATGAATATTAGGGTTACGGTTATGGTTAGGGTTAGGATGAGGGTTATGGTTAGGGTGAGGGTTACGGTTATGGTTATGGTTAGGGATAGGAGTCAGCGTGTGAGTTTGCCTGGACAGGCTGTCTGTCCAATCCTAGCGCTTGAGGCGGAACTTTTTCCGGATTCCACCTACGAAAAACACGACCGGGGAACATAGTTTACGCTCCCGATCTAACTCTAACTACTACCACAGGTAACTCTCTCGTTACCTGTGGTGAAATGTTGGGAACAGACTTCGCTATGAGTAGTCGGCTGAAGTCTCGCCTATTAATTCTAGCCAGCCATAAATCTCTCCTTCGCTGGCTCAAATCCTCAGTTTGTCGCGTAGAGCCTATGTTAGGAATGTCAACTATGTCAACAATATGGCCGCCGCGAACGCGGTGACGTTTATAGAATAAGGTCTATACAAACCGGTTTTTCTTGTTCTAACGCAATCCCAGAATGGACTCGCCCGTGATGTTTCCCAGAATGGACTCGCCCGTGATGTGGGCGGGGCGTGATGTCACGCCCCGCCTTCCCGCAGGCCGCAGCGAGATGCTTCTCACTTTTTTGAGAAGCATCTCGCTGCGGCCTGCGGGAAGGCGGGGCGTGACATCACGCCCCGCCCACATCACGGGCGAGTCCATTCTGGGATTGCGTCAGAACAAGAAAAACCGGTTTTTCTTGTTCTGACGAGAGATGCTTCTCGAAAAACCGGTCTTTCTGGAAACTTCTATTCGATGGCGGTATGTTTCATGCACCGATTATGTTTATTATCTATTATTTATCATTAAAATAAATAATATCAACAAACATTGAATTCATTCGGTGGTAAACATTTGGTACATTTTATATTGTAATAAAGTAATAGAAAGATCTAGATAAGAACACGTATTAGTCATATCTTAAGACTTGTATAGTGTACACATTAGAGGGGAAGAAGTGAAACTATTAGGCCTAATAGTTAGTTGGGTAAGTTAAATAACACAGGTGTGCCCCATTGGTACAAAGGTAAGGCTTAGGGGTGCTACACCAGATTGTGCTTAAATTCAAAATGGTTCTTGTTTTATTACTTATTTATTCGTCACCACAGGTAACGAGAGAGTTACCTGTGGTAGTAGTTAGAGTTAGATCGGGAGCGTAAACTATGTTCCCCGGTCGCGTTTTTCGTAGGTGGAATCCGGAAAAAGTTCCGCCTCAAGCGCTAGGATTGGACAGACAGCCTGTCAGGCAAACTCACACGCTGACTCCTAACCCTAACCCTAACCATAACCGTAACCCTCACCCTAACCATAACCCTCATCCTAACCCTAACCCTAACCATAACCGTAACCCTCACCCTAACCATAACCCTCATCCTAACCATAACCATAACCATAACCCTAATATTCATTCTTCCGGATTCCACCTACGAAAAACACCGGTCACATACAAAGCGGGGAACATAGGGATGACCCCGTTACATCGGTCTAGCACACAGTCTATACATTATTTTATCACAGGGAGTAAGTTGTAACGTTACGATGGATGGTTTCCATTTGATAACGTGCGAACGAAGCCATAATATTGATAACTCAGAACGACAGCTCACTTCACTCAGTTCAGACAACTCACTCTCAATCAGTGTCGGGGCGTGCGAATACCCTCTATAGCAGCTCTGTATAGCTGTGTGTATACGCTCAATATACAACAGTTGGGAACCAATCAGATCACTTGATTTATGCCACCCGTTTTATATATATATATATATATATATATATATATATATATATATATATATATATATATATATATATATATATATATATATATATATATATATATATATATATATATATATATATATATATATATATATATAAATTAATATATTTACGTAATTTACCGTCAAGCGATTTAACGATCTATATATATATTATATATTAAAATATTATTAATATATTCGGGCGCAAACAATCCCAGAATGCACTCGCCCGTGATGTGTCCCAGAATGCACTCGCCCGTGATGTGTCCCAGAATGCACTCGCCCGTGATGTGGGCGGGGCGTGATGTCACGCCCCGCCTTCCCGCAGGCCGCAGCGAGACGTACTTGACTTTTTTACTGACATGGCGCATTCGCACGGGATTAAGATCACCGACGTCCTCCGCAATTATTACAAATTACCTGAGGTCCCCAGGTAAAACTAATCCCGTGCGAATAGGGCAGATGGTGGATGATATTCCGACACTATGAGCCACATTGGTGGTATACCTGTGGATGTAATGGTTTTTCGAACCCAGTTCAGACTAAACTACATTTGATACAATCTGGTATCACCGTTAAATACAATCTGTATTTGTGTGAAATGCACTTAATCTAATGTATTTTCATCTTAATTTGCCAGCACATTTAGGTATATTCAGCAAATAATCAGCCAGCGTATTGCCCTGTTTAAACTGAATAAGTTATTTTTTATCCTTCTTAATCCTGCTGCCATCACAGGTTCAAAGTAAAGGGTGTTATTTAATGGTTTTCTACAACCCAGAGGTTCCTTCTGTCTCTGTCAGATCGCGGTCCCTGAAAAGAAGACATGGAAGAGGATATGGGAAATACCAAGAGAAGCTTACTCAGGGACAGCATTGAGTCTTTAATCCTTGACCACAGAGTAAATGTCCTCCTCGATCTGATCTGATTGGGCACAGGAGCCAGCCACACAGCGAGTTCCCTCTGTTGGTTCTCTCTGTGCTGCAGGAGCTGAAAGATTGGTCAGAGCTAAGAAGTTCTCATACACAGGATCAGGAAGTGGCTGACGGGGAGAGAGGACAGGAAAATACATTTTGAGAAGACTATTTAAAGCCATGTGTTTCTAGTTCAATTAGAGGCCCCCGGGGCTGACTAGTGGTAACACCATTAAGTAGGCTTCACTTCAAAACTCCTTCCTTGACAATTCAACAAAGTATTCATTTACTTCTTTAAAACAAGAATAGACATCATTACACCCATATTTTCATTCTGCTCTTTCGCAGAAGCCTCTCTAGATCCAACATTGATCTCACCCTCACCCTATTAGCAAACATCACTTAGTCCATTTGTGACTCTTAAATCAGAGACTGATAATGAATTGAAGTGAGGTTTATGTTCTCAGATTACCACATCATAGTAAAGAGGACAGGGGTCCAATGAAAGTATACAAGCAAGACTCTGATAAAGCTGGTGATCCTGGATCCTGGATCCTGGCCTTATTCAATCATGGGTTAGTAAAACGGCTTCCTGCCTCTCACCTCATCTACCGTATCTGTTCCCATTCCAGATGCTTTTCTGGAGGGCTTCTTTATTCTAGTGAAGAGAACAGAGATACTTAGAAGCAATAGGAGAAGTGAAAGAATATTAAATAAACGGAGGAAGTGAGAGATTATCTCACCTCATCCAGAGGAATGCAACCAGAAGGAGTATGGAGGCCAGTAAGACAGCAACTGCCCGTACAGCTATGGCTGTTGACGATGACCTCTCTAGAAAACAGAAAACAGAATTCTAACATTGATAAAAAATGTTTAGAAGCCCAATGTTGGCAAACACACAAACAGCAAAGGTCTGTGTGTGTGTGTGTGTGTGTGTGTGTGTGTGTGTGTGTGTGTGTGTGTGTGTGTGTGTGTGTGTGTGTGTGTGTGTGTGTGTGTGTGTGTGTGTGTGTGTGTGTGTGTTTGGTGTGTGTGTTTTATAAAGCAACTATTACCTTTCCAATTAATGAACAAAAGGGTGGAATCATGACGTCCGATTGCATTATGAGCTTGGCAGTAATAGCTTCCTCCCAGCTCAGATGTGATATTAGTGATGGTGTAGTTCTGTCCTGATTGACCCACTGAGTCTCCATGTTTGAACCAGGTGTAGTCAGCTGCTGGGTTGGCATCACTGCTGCAGCTTAGAGTCAATGAACTGCCCTCCTCTATTTCCTCAGAGGGACTCACGGTCACTGAGGGGGTCTTTGGAGCGTCTGAAAAAATGGATATATCATTCATTATATAAATTACCATTCATACTAAATCTAAAATGTATTTTTTACCCTGGCAGGATGTCAGTGCACTGTGGAGTTGACTTACACACTGAAGGAGAGGGGAAATGTTCATATCCTTTAACAGCACATGAATAGCTATATTGAGACCCAAGAATGCCAGGGTACTTCATTCCTTCTCCTGCTGACTGACCATTCCTGATCCAGATGTAGGTAGTATTACCAGGTAGACCACACATACTTTGACATTCCAAGACTGTCCAACTAGGATTATTACGCATAGGAAAGGACACTTTCACCTTGAGATCTGGGTGGGAGAACAAATTCCTCAAGTTATTTAAAAAAACCAGATTAAACACAACACAACACGACACACAAAAACACACACACACACACACACACACACACACACACACACACACACACACACACACACACACACACACACACACACACACACACACACACACACACACACACACACACACACACACACACACACACACACACACATTAACAAGATGCTCAGAAGACTCCTTATTAATGAAAATTTACCTGTCACAGATAGCGTCACTCCAAGGCCAGCAGCATATTCCAGTATACCTACTTGGTATGTTTTAAACCTGAACTTGTACTCACTAGAGTCACTCTGTCTCAGGTCACTGATACTCAGGGTACAGTTTGCATTACAGATGTAACTGGTACAGCTGGGCCTGGAGCATTTGTTTTCAACACGACCAGCATAGTGTGTATCTGTTTTCACATCAACCTCTCTTTGAGAAAACCACTTTTTGTCCTTGACTGTGAGAGTGATGTTCGGGTTTCTAGGGCATTTATAGTGGCCGCTGATGTTAACTGTTGATCCTCTTGGAGCGCAGACATTACTAGATGGGTAAGTAATCCAATCATCAGCCTTCAGTGCTGTAAAAAACAAACATCTAACTTGGAATAAACAAGACAAAGAGGTTCAGCTGAAATGCATGATCAGTTGCTTGTGGAAATCCAGTAAAATCTCCCATTTTTCTGTGGCAACTTTGACTGCAACCACGGTTGAAAGCAGAAGTAAGGGAGCATAGCGTGACCACTAAAAACCACAGTCAGACATTGGTATGTTAGTTCACGCAATGTTTTCTATCGTTACCATGGTGCTTCATATGGACGCAGCTTGCATGTTGTTTGAATCAATGTCTCCACGTCATTTGCGCTGTAGTGCTATTTTATGTAGCTGATGATGTTATTTCAAATAAAAAAATTCAAGTAAAACAAGGATGACATTTATTATATATAATATTATATAATATTATATATTGTGGGTGTTAGACAACGGATATTTATATTCACTTTCCTTCCGCCGAAAGAAATCCGTTACACAGATTCCTTTGATAAATACATTTAGTCTAGCAAGATAATGTTGACACATTAATAGCGCTGTTGGATGATCTTCTTTCATTAAAAAAGTTAGATCTTCTAGTGACCCTGGGATGACATTTCTTCTTCTTCTTTGTGACGGTCTCACCCAACCTGTTTTGTGGGGCAACCCAGAAGTTTATCTTCCCTTGCTTCCACCGATAAGCCCCTTCAAAGATTCATTTTATATACTGTATATTTTGTTTATCAGAAAATCATGACCAGTTAATAGTGTTTTAAAGGTTTTTGAGGCTTAAATGTGAACAATGAAGTAAAAGCGGACAACAAAACTTCTTAAAGGCTACTAAAATGATCAACAAGGGGGCCATAGACATACAATAAGTGAGGCAAAAACGTATCGTATGTGGGGATGCTGAACAACTTGGGAGTGTGATAAAGATATCTTGTTTATTTTATATGAATCAGGGCAATAAGGTTTACTAAAATGGGTAGATAATATACTATAAATCCCACTTTCTGCCCTATATGGGATGTATAGTGTATAGTGGCCTAGGGGTCAAGGACACTACAGTGAGCTGGAGACCTGGGGCCTGTTTTATATGAAAGAGGGCCTCAAGAATTTATGTAATGATGTTAAAGGTCACGAGATGGAGCATTCTCTAAGGCTTATTTACTTCCTGTCGGACTAGAGCCCCCATGTTTAAAATCGTAATTTGTCCTTGAGGCCTTTTCATATAAAAGGGAGCCAGGTTCTTGAGTAGGCACCCCGACTTCAATTTCATAGACCTCCTGTAGGTTGATTTACGACTGTGTAAGTATCATGTATCTACTATTTTAGCTCAACCTACAGGCCCTGATTCATATAACATAGACCCCAGACCGTCCGCTTTCATTCTCCCCATTCATCTGGTGTCCCTCGTTGACATGCTGATTTGCATCACTTGTTAGCCAGGCGTCTACCATGTTGGACATTTAGTAGACTTGTGCAAACGTTTTTCATCTTTCGCTATCTATGATACATTAAGGCAGTGCCAAAAACACTATAAACATATATATAAAACTAACCTTTTCTGCCGGAAGTACAAAGCGCGATATTAACACTTTCACTCTTGCCACACAAGATCAAGTCGGCCTCATGTACGTTCCAAGAACGAAGATTAATATGTAATCTGTGGCCGTCACTCCAACACTCTACGTTTTATCTCAAATCAAATAAATTGACCCGCTATTCATTTTCTTGATTCTCTCTGTTTACAATAACCAACATTGTTTATTTTATACAATTGCAACCTTGCGCAAATGTAGTTTCTTGCTGGAAGCAAAGTCAAAAATCTTACAACTTTTGTTTCTGCTCACACAACACATCACACACGTCATTCTCTGCTGGCCAACGAGAAACATTATTCACAATTTTTATTGAAAGACATCAACAGTTCACCCTCTTTTATAAACATAACAATCCTCTTAACATAGCATGCTCAGGTGACTTACAATTACGCACTACGCAACGAAACTAATGATATCTCCATCGCGAACATGATTACACTCTACCCATTGTACTTAAATAAAAATACTAAAAATCACAAACATTTATTTACTGCATTTTGAAGCATTAGGCGAACAAATAATTCCTCATTTTATCCGCTAGGAAAATTTTGACAAGCTCGCTCTTGCACTGCCAACTATTACTCACTCCATCTCAATGCCTGCTTTTTACACTGATACTATCACCATTGCTATTCGTGCCTATTTCTCTTTTCTCAGACAGACCTGATCGCCCACAATCGATACTATATGTGGATACAAATGTTGTTCTAAGTTGATAATTGGGGCTATAAACTGTTCACCCTTAGTCTGCGTTTTAGGTTGGAGATCACTTGTGCTGTGTTTTCACCCTCTCCTTCATTCCACGCTTGCTTGTTGTCATTGTTATTCATTGAAACAGTTCAAGTACATTATCTCCCCTGGTATAACACCGGTGACCAAACCTGGCGCAGAGTATATAGAAAGTGAAGCTACATAATTCCTCTTGCTGATGAGCTAATTTCATAGCTTTAGTGTGTATCCTCTGATGGTTCTTGTGAGATATTGAAACCACAATCGTTTTGTTTTTTTTTAAAGTATTTAAACAAAGGTATTGTAGGCCTGAAGAGGCAAATACATATCAAATTGTAAAATTTGTTAAGATTCATATTTCTTAAGAAATCTCAATGACAAGTATTTCGCGGTATTCTCTCAGTTTGATTAGTCTTCTTGTTTTGTTGATATGCTGT
>OLKM01005892.1:0-15662 GCA_900291075.1 Melanogrammus aeglefinus | reverse complement strand
GGGTTTTATCAGAGGCAGGCTTACTGATGCTGCTATATGGCCGGCCTCTGATGAGTTTCTGCTAGATTTTAACACAAAATCCTGCAGAATATTTGTGCACTGTTTGGCGCACTGTTTAAACCTCTGCCTTCAAGGATGCTGCCAAAAATGGCAAAATATTCGAGATGCACTAGACATTGTGCTGATGTGCACAGCTAATTAACAGTCCCCCAAACGAAACAAGCATTCATCACTAAAGGCCGAGCTGAAACCAGAAACACCCGAACTTCGCACGCTTTGTCTACGAGATGGACGTGAGAAAGCAGGGCCCTGAAAGTCAGTCATAGAACAAACTACTCGTACTTACCACTGCGATGGAGGAGTTTTCGGAAGAATCACACGATGAACCTGGGTCGAAAAGCTGCAGGCATATTGGCGCTGTGCTTGAAAAACTCAGCACCTTACTTCGGTCTACGCCTGGCGCACTTGATTTTTTCCCAGCTGAGCAAGTTGTCCCAAGACTTTGCAAAATACCAACATAATGCTGCAAGATGCGCAACGCAGTCATGTGACACGGCTTCCATCCCAAGAGCAACGATCGGACAAGGAATTGACAGCTTCTTCAAGTCAGTTAGTGAGGGAATTCTACCGATCTGACTGCGCGCCCCAGTTA
Organism: Melanogrammus aeglefinus; assembly: GCA_900291075.1. Lineage (NCBI taxonomy): Eukaryota > Metazoa > Chordata > Actinopteri > Gadiformes > Gadidae > Melanogrammus > Melanogrammus aeglefinus. The sequence goes on along the minus strand of OLKM01005892.1, from coordinate 15,010 downwards.
CCCAGCAACCAAGACTGCCCAAAAAGTTGGAGGTGATACACAGACCTGTTTGATGGTGCATCACAATCCTTCAGGAACCAGTATTTTGAGGGTTTGGAATCATTGACAATGACTGGATAGGCCTCGACAGCGTGATTTTCGAGTAGAGTGGACATTGAGGTACTAGTGACAGCTGGGAACGGGATGAGGTGACCACTGCCATCAAATCCATTACGTCTCTATACAAGCTTTTGACTTTGATCCAACTCTCCGCACAGTTGCGCATGTTGCCAGACACGATTTAAGACATCGCACTTCAAAATGACAAAACTGTCAGTGAGAAATAAACATGAATGAAGCTGTTCCTGTCACCAAAGACCTGCTGGCCGAAGTACACAAATTCTTGAAACTTTTTTTCACCATCCCAGTCAGTACGGCATCAGCAAGAGTTCGTTTTCTACACTCTCGTCGACTGAATCATACCTCCATCCACAATGACACAAAAAAGACTGATGACTTGAATGAACTGCCATTTTACCGTGACATTCTGCGAGGGACATCGACATGACAGCAATCGCTAAGGATTCGTGCGGGCCAATGACAGACGCAGTCAGGCTTTTGGAAGTTTAAGGTAGGTCAATGGTTTTATTAGCACCGCCTGTGTGCACTATTCTGTTGTTCAATGTTTCTACTGCAGTGTAGCCCATGATACAAGTGAGTTTATGTTGAGTTAACATCTTACTGTGGTGCTTTTTGTGTTATTGTTGGCTGATTGGAGCATTATTCTGCACGTTAAGGTCTGGCATGTGTGGCTTAAGTCTATGACATTGATGACATCATGTAGCTAGCCTTCTGTGCTGTGTTGACGTTTTGGCACATTTGTATATTGTTAATATTTTGACTGGGTATTCAGTGTTGTTGGCTGTTTGACATTTACAAATAAAATCATCCTGGCAAGTTGATGTGCATCCCGCATTCTCGCTCGCTCTCTTCTCCTCTCGCTCTCTCGCTCTCTCTCTCTCTCTCTCTCTCTTCTCTCTCTCTCTCTTTTCGTATGGTAAAACAAGTAGTTTCAGTTGCGTTCACCGACACCGAGGTACCCTTTCTTGTGCATTTTATCTGCGCTGTTTCTGGCTGGCTGACGTGACTGATGGCTTACGTGCGTGTCCTCGGTATACCGCGCTATACCTTGCTATGAAATGTGGACCTAAAATGTTGGTGACCCTCTCTGCGATTTGTGGCCCCCCTTGTTCAACACTCTTCCGCGGTCTATGCAGGTGCACTCGAGCGATTTCATTCCACCTTGAACTCTTTGCTGCGCGCTATACTGTTCAGAGTTAACAGCGTGTGTGATTGGGAAGAAGGTCTCCCGTGGTTGCTGTGGCAACATGGAAGTGTCGCAAGATGTCTGTTTTTAGCCCAAATGAGTTGGTATTTGCACACAAGGTTCGCGGCCCATTGACCGTACTTAAGGATGGCTTGCAAGACTCAGAACCACCGGTTAATCTCATTGACTAAGTGCATGGTTTTCGCCGCAGGTTGTTTTTGGCCGGGCGGTGTGCAAAGAAGAACCTGGCTAAATCTCAGGCGATGACGAGATCTCTCGATCGAGACGCCGAGAGGAGACTGTTTACTCCCGGGATCGGTATTGGCGTTTTTTCGCCAATCCCTGGCTCACCGTTTCGGGCCCTTATGATATTGTTCGCCAAGTCACTGATCAAGAATATGTGATTGCAATGCCAAATCGTAAGAAGTCTTCTCAGCTTTGTCACGTACAACTTTATTAAAATCATATATTCTCGTCATCCAGGGTTGATGTGACTGCCATGGGATCTGCTGCGCTGGCAGAGTGGGGTACGGTTTGGGTTTTCCCGTGGTGGCAGCGGTTGGGGAGGATGAAGGTGGCCCGAATGACTGTTTGTTATTGCCACGACTGAAAAATTCGGAAATGTTGAGGAACCTTGATGGGCTATTGGGGCATATTTCTGAGAAACAGAGGGGTGAACTAAAATCTCAGATTTTGTCATTTTTGTCTTTATTTTCCGATGTACCGACATGCACAAACGTGATGCAGCACGATATAGACGTCGGTGATGCTGCGCCAATAAGGCAACGTTTCTACCGTGTCCCACCGGCTAAACACAAAATCCTTGAGATTGAGGTTCAGTATTTGATTGGCAATGGGCTGGCTAAATCGTCCTACTCAAGTTGGGCGTCACCGTGCTTGCTGGTAGCAAAACCAGACAGCACGTTTAGGTTCTGCACAGATTACCGCAAAGTTAACATGGTAACTAAGCCTGACTCCCTTCCACTTCCTTGGATAGATGACTGTATAGACCGTGTAGGGGCTGCGAAATTTGTCACAAAACTGGATCTTCTCAAAGGGTATTATCAGATCCCATTAAAAAAGCATGCACAGGAGGTATCTGCCTTTGTCACTCCACCTGGCTTGTACTCCTACAATGTCAAGTTTATTTATATAGCACATTTTAAAACAACAGTAGTTGACCAAAGTGCTGTACACAAATACAATATAAAACCAAAAAACAAGAAGGCTTAAATTGCATATTAGCAACAACCATGAATAAGATGAAATAAAATCTTAATCTGTATTAAACGCCAATGAAGAAAAGTGAGTCTTTAGTTGCGTTTTGAATCTGGTCGATAGACTGGCAGTTCTCAGATCAGTGGGGGAGACTGTTCACAAGATTAGGAGCGGCCACAGCGAAGGCTCGGTCGCCTTTTGTTTTTTGTCTGCACCTAGGTTACATCAGCAAGCACCTGCTGAGCTGACCGAACTTCTCTAGCTGGAGCATGGATGCAGACCAGCTCTGACATATATTTAGGTGCCAGCCCATGTAGAGATTTAAAAGTAAATGACAGGATTTTGAATTTAATTTTAAAAACCACAGGAAGCCAGTGAAGAGAGGCCAGGACAGGGGTAATGTGGTCACATCGCCTTTTCCCAGTAAGGAGACGTGCAGCAGCATTTTGGACCAGTTGCAGGCAACGGAGCAGACATTGGTCCCCACCAAAGTAAAGAGAATTCCAGTAGTGTAAACAGGACATTATGAACAGGTGAATGAGTCCTTCAAAGTCCTTTGGTGGGAGATATGGCTTTACTTTCGCTAGGAGTTGCAGCTGGAAGAAGCTTGTCTTCACGACTGAGCTTATTTGCTTGATCAATTTAAAAACATTGTCAAAAATAACTCGGGTTTCTGACAAAAGGGTGGCTGTAGGAGGCAAGGGGACCAAGAACACAGTCCATGTCATCCAGTAGGTCGGATTTGCCAAAAAAAAATATTTTGGTTTTATTAACGTTAGGAAGTTAAGTTCCAACCAGGTTTTCACATCTTTCAGACAGTTTGACAATGCATTTGTGGAATCCTTGTTTGATTTTTTTACGGCACGTAGATTTGTAGGTCATCTGCGAAGCAATGGAAAGAAATTTGTGTTTTTTAAAAATGGAACCTAGGGGAAGCAGATATAATGCAAAACGAATTGGAGATAAAATAGAGCCTTGGGGGACCCCACAGACTAGTGGGGCTGCAACTGAGGAGTACTGGCCTAGATGAACAGTGAAGGTTCTCTTTGACAAATATGACTTGAACCATTTTAGGACATTTCCAGTAATACCAACACAGAGTTCCAGGCGGGATAAAAGAATCTGGTGGTCGACTGTGTCAAAGGCAGCAGTCAAGTCTAAAAGCATGAGTGCAGCAGAACTCTCCGAGTCAACAGTTAAAAGTGCAGTTTCTGTGCAGTGGCGTGATTTAAAACCAGACTGAAACTTTTCTGTTACGTCATTAAGATCCAGGTGTAGCTGCATTTGTTTAAAACAACTTTTTCTAACACTTTGGAGAGGAAGGGAAGCTGAGGGATAGGCCTAAAGCTGGGGAGAGCAGAGGGGTCGAGGTTGTGTTTTTTGATAATGGGCTGGACTATAGCATGTTTAAAAACAGTTGGAACACAGCCTGAGCCAAGGCAGGTGTTTATTAACGTTAAAATGTATGGGGCAATAGTGTTAAACACGTCTTTCAGTAATCTTGCAGGAATACTGTCTAGCGGATATTGTGAAGGTCTCAATTTTGTAACCACCTGTGATAGCTCAGAGAGCGAGAGTGGGTAGAACTGCTCGAAGACAATGTGATGAGTTTTGGTTTGCGGAATGCACCCGCTACCTTCCAACGTCTTATGAATAACGTCATAGCGGGGCTGGGCCCCGTTTCCCGAAAGCATCGTTAGCCTAAGTGGATCGATAAGTGCGTCGTACGAGCATCGTACAGGTTTCACACCGTTTCCCGAAAGCATTGTTGGTAACGAAACTGTCATAAAATGCTCGTAGCTAACGAGTACTCCAGGGTACTCGTTAGGACGCTGTATAGACCATCGTAGCCTATACTATAGCCTCCAGTGGCGTCACCAGCGACATTCCTAGTATTGGATGCGTTTTATTTAAAATACATCCTATACCACGGAAATGCCCAGCTCCAGCCATTTCGCAACCAACAACAGTGTACCGCCGATATATTAGGCTACTCAAAGACGACTGATTTAAAACAGCAAAGATAGATGTTAGAAGTCAACAACAACATAATTTATTGCAGCAATTAAAATTCCAAAAATACATGTGCCGCCGAAATGCACCGATCAACGCCACGTCACAATAAATTCAAATGATTCCATTGCTCTTGTGTGGAGGTCGCTTTCAAGCTGCACTTGCTGTCTTCCTCAGATTTTAATTTAACCATCGATGTCCTCATATTGATCAATGACATAAGACATAGGCTATCATGCTGAGACCAGCGGGTGTCGGAGAATTTCTGCAGGCGTTTTTTTTTGCGATTGTTTGCATTAAGCACATAGGCGCTTCGGTGAGGCTGTGAAGTTCACTATTTATTGGACCCTGTCTAGACAGTAACGAACATCCCTGATCATAGTTAATCGCTTTTCTACACTCAGAATGAACTCATTATTGCATGCGGATGTCTTCATTCATAAAAAAAATGAAAACATTCGGGAGTATGCAATAATTATTCTAAAGAGGTCAGAGACTCCGTGCACAGCCACGCCTTCCCCATGACCAAACCTCGCGCCGTGACGAACGGGGGATTTGACCCCCTCGGTTTTAAACAGGAAAGATAAGAAGGTGAAATCTGGCTCGGCAGTGTAAAAAGACCTATAGCCAGGGTTCGAGTAAGGTGGGAGCCAGCTGAGCTCCCATGGAGAGGTCTGGCTCCCATGAAAGCAGCAAACTCAAATGTCTGTGGGGGTCTCTGAAAATACAGCAGCATAATATTGTAATTATAAATAAAGCTATTTTCCCTTCCACATGCAGAGTAATATTGACGTTAAGTGGGATAATAGAACGCCGGTCATTATCGGGAAACTACCCCAGACAGGGCGAACCGGGCACCGACGGGACACGGAGGCGCTTCGACCTGAATGCGGGGCTTATTTTCGATAATGAGCGGCTACTTGCTAAACGAAAAGATAACTTCACAAGGCGTCTTTTTACAATTTATTTGTTATCGTACGTAGTGTTGATCAGTAGAGAAATAGTTAGCCAAAGATGTTGACGTCGCTTATCAAGAAGCTAGCGTTGTTGTGAAGGGCCCATGAAGTGAACGGAGCGTTCCACGGCATGGAGAACAGCCATGTCATAATAGCCCATATTTAAGTCCAATACGGAATATTGAACCATAACTCGAACGCCTATAGCCTACTTCACCAAGCTCCCCTAATCGGGTCAGCAATAGCCGTCTTTGAATGATCATGAATGAATGGAACGTTTGCATTTTTTACGTCTAATATATTCTCTACTAGAGAGCCACAATAATGAACTTATGCAGAATCAGAATAAGGTCGCCTCTCTGCTGCGGCTTAAGTATGTTTTCAAGAAATCACTCAGCACATTAAGATAAATGTTGTTGTCACAAGCTATTTTGGATTTTTGTAATATGGATTATTTCAGAGGGGGAAATCCCGTGAATAAATGTATGCACAGTGCGTTCAGGGATTAGGACTGTTTGTCGGCTAGGGCCTAATCAATTTGTATTTAAATATCTTTAGCATTCATATTATTGCACTGTATTCTTTTCGTAGGCTACTCTGCGGTTGGCCTTGATGGACAGATATTTTTACCTTTTTAACCCCATTTTCCTGCGACATTCCTGCGTCTCCCCTGCGTCATAGCCCGTTTCAGCACCATGTCAGTGGCCAGGTACAATCCTACGAACGTCGTGAGTTGCAGCGACATGCGCGTTCATGTTAAGAGGAGTTTTGGGAAACGCTCCAAAGAAATTACCGATGATTCGAAAGATCCTTCGGTAGAATGATCGTGCGAGCAAAGATCCATCGTTATCGGGAAACGGGCCCTGGAGGGTTTGTGCCGTTTACTTGGACGATGTTGTGACAGTGGGTGATACAGCCAGGTTGGTGCAGGGCAGTGCTATTACAACGGATGAGCAGGACTTGGACCGTCCTGTCTGTTATTTTTCCCAGGAAGTTTAATCGTCACCAGTTAAATTATTCCACAATCGAGAGAAGAAGCGCTGGCCCTGGTGTGGGTCGCTGCAGCATTTCGATGTGTATGTTGGTGGGGGTGTTCTTCCGGTGGTGGTGTTTTTGGATCACGATCCGTTAACCTTTCTCCACTCATTGCAGAATCCGAATCAGCGCCTGATGCATTGAGCGTTGTTTTTAAAATATTTCAGATTCACCACATTCGGGGCTAGGACAACGTTATGGCAAATGCGTTTGTCCGGGTCCCCTGAGTTGATGGAATAGGTGGCTTGATTTCATACATACCTGCATTATAGTTATTTCACTTCTCCCCTGTCCTCTTAAAGTGCTTTATCCGGGCCCAGGTTTGCGGGTGACTGGTAGGCGAGAGGGGGTGATGGTGTGTATGGGTCTTGGGCGGAGATATCTGGTGGTGGTAGTTGGGTTTTGTGGTTTTGCTTTCGGTTCTACTTGTTTTGGATTGATTGGTTAATTGATTTTATTTTTGATCGATTATTTTTGTAGTTGTTTCTTTGAACAGAATCCCATTTGGGTGGGCTTCTGTTTTAAGGGGAGTATTGTGACGACCCGGTCGGGTATTTGACCCCGCCCTGCTGTGTATGCCTGTGTTCTCCCCCTGATTAGGAGATTGTCGGCAGGGGTGGATGGACGTGTGGCAGTATATAAGAGGCCTGCTCAGACCAGCAGACGAGGCTTCTCCCTCCTCCCAGGCATTTGTTTTCTTTGTTTGCACATGGACTGATATTTACATTACCTTTTTGGATACTTACATTTATACTGACTTTGCACCACACTTCTTATTATTATGTTGTTATATAATAAAATTATTTATTGTATAATAGCGTGGTCTCCCGGTTCATGTTGCATGCCTGGAGCCAGCATGTCACCAGTATTTTCAAACAAACTGTTGGGCCAACATTTAAATTGGATTCTGAGTAGAGGCTATTTACTCTCCTTTATGTAAGAAATCTGGTCCTGCAAAAACAAAAACATAATTTATCGAACATTTGAATTGAGAAATCAAAAAAATTACACATCACGTCACAAATCTTAACTTAGGCATGGAAATGTACTTTTGCACATCTGTGTGCCTATCTTGCATCCGGCGCAAGTGACTTTAGTCACTGGCGCATGTGTCGTTGCTAGTTTACAACTGGCGCAGAGCGTTCTTTTGCCACCAGCGCCACTCGACGGTAAATTAGGGAATGATCTTGCGCCCAAGGGCGGCGTTCGGCGGAAGGAGAGAGGCGTGTCTGGCGCAAACGGTATTTTGACGTTTCTTGAAAACCATTGCGCTACTGACCAGGAAATACCTGGTTTAAAGTCAGTGGCGCGTTGTTTCAGATGCTTTTTAAGGGCGCATGCATACATGCGCATGCGATGCATACGGATTGCTTGTGCACCTCGCGCATACACTTTGCTTCTCTCATCTACACGGACAGCAGTTCCCATTTTTGCAAACCATACAAGGACAATAAAATATTACCACACAAGGAAAATCATTGTGGTGTCTATAAAGATAAATATAATAGGAGCATAAATCTAGCGTACACATTTACCCAATATATTCACGCGAATTGTAGCAGGCGTAATGACGGATCAAATTAACCTGGTTGACCAATAGTGGCAAGAGACACATGTGTATAAGGAATGGACACCTGTCAAAGTGGGTTGTCCGGCAAGAATCAGGAACCACAATTCTGAAGACTGCGCAAATCACCTTCTGTAATCCATTTAAACCTTACTCTGCAACTTCCAGTTAGTTGAGGTTACTCATAATTTTTATTATTGCACAGTGGAATGGAATACGTCTTGGGACAGAGGATCAGGACGCCGAAAGGAGAGGGTCTACCAGCCCAGACAACACTATCTCTCCCTGAGTGAGGAGGAATGCAGGCGTCAGCTAGGCTGTCACCGACATCTGTCATCTCCTGGCAGATGAGCTGGGGACTGATGCACGCTGTCCCTATGCCCTCCCCGTTGCAGTGAAAATTACAGCGGCACTGCATTTCTATGCATCTGGGTCGTTCCAGCATCCCCTTAGTTGTATTGGACGCATTTCACAATCGGCAGTAGTTCGGCTATACATGCAGTTACGTCAGGTCTAGGTCCAACATGTGGGGAATACATAAAAATTCCCCGTTACACCTGCTTTCACGGAAGCAATTTTGGGTGGGTTTCTCCATCCCCATATAAAGCCAAGTCGCGTTCTTTGACTGCTTCTGACAAGCACATCGGTATCTCTGTGGTGAACCTTTTCATTGCTGTGCGCCTGGCAAAACCCGCCATCATAGAATAGCAATCCGCCATGGAACATGCGCCGATCGTTCTTAAAGGGGATGTGAGAGAAACGCTCTGATTGGTTCATTGCACGTTACGGCCAAACCACACCTTACGGGTAATTAGGCTGCTTCAGACCAACCCTTTTGACACTTGCGCCGCGGCGGAAGTGTCATTTATCCGCCTGTAAAATACCGTAGAACCGCCCACAAAGCTACTTGCGCTTTGCACTTTCCCACTTGCGTTTCAGACCGTTAAAATAGGGCCCAAACACTTACAACAGTATGTATATATTTAAGTTATTTCAGAATTGTGTTTCCTTTTGGTGAACATGGCAGAGCAGAAGAAACAGGGAAATAAGAGAGGGAACCACGCTCATGTTGCACTTGATCTCATGCCTTTTCCAAGCTGTATGACTAGATGAACTATATGGGCAGTTGCTGAACGGAAGACCATGGCAATTTTAAACATACTTTCTTGGACAGTTCTTGGAAGGTAGGCTACATTGTTTACGGTCAATGAGCACAGTGGATGCAGCTGGCAGAATAAAAAGAAGGATGTAAAATGAATGAACGTATCTATCAAGCCTGACCACCCCTGGAGTCCTGTCGCCCTTCACTCCCTAAATTCATTCCGACAAAAGAGACCTTAGTCTGAGAGGCTGGAAGATGCCGCCCATTTATAATTTATTTCCATTTGTCTGTCCAATGAACCTTTGTTGCTCAGGGACAGAAGACTACACACACAGGGTTAGAATGCAGGAACACACATACACACACGCACACGCATACACAGACACACACAGACTTACACATACATTTGTCCGCACACACTCAAATCACAAAAACACACAATAAAAACAAGCAGGCAATCACTGCAGCACGCAAATCCCAAATTGAATCTGTCTTTTATTTAGACTCCCTTGGGTTTGTTTGAGCTCCGTAAAAGCAGCACAGGCAGCAGTTCACACAGAAGTATTTAGTTAGTAAGGTCCTGTGGGGATAACAGCCGCATCTCCATTACCTTCTGGACGACCTGAAGAGATTAACTAGAGATGGAGACATTGCACCAACACGACACAAAAGCACAGGAAAATAGGGGGAGAATAATGTGCCGGGCAGAACGGAGGGAGGGGAAGGGGCAGAGTGAGAAAAACACTCCTTGAGATTGGATCTGCAGTAGAACATATTCTGGTCACTGCTTTCATGCCTTTGGAAAAGGCATGAAAGCAGTGACCAGAATATGTCATATCTTGCTGCATTTCGATATTGTGCTAGAACCACTTTCCCATGATTGTAGTTTTTCTAAAGTCTAAATACTTTATCTCACGTTGTTGGCAGAGAATGGCAGAAGTCATACAGGGAACCCGGTTTTCCTCACACTTCACTTGAAATGTGTGTGTGCTCCCTTCCTGTGTGTATACGGTTATCCACAGGGATTTTTATTCAGTTGAATCAGCCCTGCGCTCAATTCTGCAAATGTGCAAATTAGAGCATTAATAGTGTGGGTGTGTGTGTGTTCCTGCAAGCAGGTGGTGTTAGTGCTGCTGTGTGCATTGGATTGTGCATACCTGTGCCCTTGTTTGGCTGGTTTTGCATGCATGCGTGCATGGGTGGTTTTCCGTGCTTTCGTTTTCAGTGTTTGTTTGCATGTGTTTGTGTGTGGGCGTTTGTGTTAAACAATCTGGTGAGAAGCATCTCCCAGGCTGCGTGTTGTTTACCACATGACTGAAGAGAGAGAGAAACGGGAAGAAAGAGAAAATGGGTTATAGACGGGGATGAAAACTCAGATTGGGAAAGAGGGCAGATTCACCGAATGGAAAATAAATGCATGACAAAAAGCCAGAGTAGTAGCGAATGAAAGGGCTGCTGTTGTGACCTGCATGACTGCACCCTGGAGATGAAGGATATAGGGCGATGGCGGGATGGAGATTCTGCCAATAGCAATATGGGAAAAGTGGTGAAAGAAGAGAGGTCGATTCAAAGATGATATAGGAAACATAGCGAGAAGGAGAAATAGCTATGTTGAATGAGTGTGTTATTAACTATAAGCAGACATAGGAAACAGAGACAAAGAGGACTGTGAGATGAAGGGAGAGGTTATCAGACGTCGGATGCAATTTGAGGAGAGGAACATTGGGCTTAGATGCATTCCATCAGCCAAACCCCTCCAGAGCTTAATAACAAACAATTGACAAATACTCTGATCTTGTTAGTTCTGCTTATAAGTTGTTGTCTACTCTGAGTTCCGCAGAGACAGAAACTTGTTTTATAAAAACCGAAGACGCTTGTAAAAGGACATGCTGCCAGATAACGACGGACCTGTTGTACAATCTGACGAGGAATATGGAGGAAGAGCTGAAAACACTGACAAAAAGGAACCCAGTAGATGTTTTGTATTATAGATCATCCAAACATATATATTCTATATCATTCTAAATATATAATACATGATTCAATAAAAACATGTATATACTGTATATACCTATCAATATAATATATATCAATCAATAAAAATATATACTGTATGTATATATGATATATACTGTATATATATACACATCAATTTAAATATATATCCTAGATAGCCCTTGATTAGTGCTAATGGCGTCCGAGGGAATCAGGGCACTCATTCTAATTGACTCTGTGTCATCTGTATGTCATTTACATACCATCACCCGCGGCCAACAGAGTGTAGGTGATGAGAGGGCGAGTCAGGGCGATTGTTTGTTGATTTTCCTTTGAGGATGAGTGCATTGTAAACACTGCTAGCGCAACCAAATAATCAAGCGTTTAACCCCAGCAAGAACTACTAAGCACACACACACAGCGCACATGCCCACACATGACAGGTTGAGCATGAGGTAAGAGTTAACAACGCAGAAGGAAACGCATATAGCAGATCTGCTGCCAGTAATTATACAAAAAATAATTCTCACCGCCATATTTTGTGTTTAAAAAACCCTGAAATCAAACCATTTACATGTAATTCATCTTATTGCATTAAATTATAGTGGCTACAATGCACTGTTATAATCAAGGTTGTCATGCAGAAGGCTCACTGGCTCCCATTTCCAGATGTGTTAAAGGACAATTTTGGGAGTATTTATCTGGAGTGTATTTTGCTGTCATTTGGGGTCTTAGGGAAAATGCAGACAACATTCTTTGACATCGGTCCAGTATTCTGCCAGAACGCTGCAGCCGCATTTAGCTAAACTGGTCACAATGTCATCCTTTGGGGCAAATGCATCCTATGAATGTAGATCCTGTAATGATGTTTGTTTCGGAAGTGACAGGCTCAGAATTGTATTATAACTGTCTGACAACATTTTCAAAAAGATCCCTACAGAGGATTACAGCTTTTGCTTTCCCTCTGGCTTGATCTGTTATGTTTGTTATCTTGCATAACCAAGTCTTGATCACGGCGAAGCCTCGATCTAAAATAGAGAGAGAGAGAGAGAGAGAGAGAGAGAGAGAGAGAGAGAGAGAGAGAGAGAGAGAGAGAGAGAGAGAGAGAGAGAGAGAGAGAGAGAGAGAGAGAGAGAGAGAGAGAGAGAGAGAGAGAGAGTCAGAATTTGAGAGAATCATTGTATGGCAAGAGTTTTTGTTTATCCCTCCTTTTACAGTCCCCTAATTACTAGGTCATTGTATGGCAAGAGTTTTTGTTTATCCCTCCTTTTACAGTCCCCTAATTACTAGGTATTTACCTGGTAAATATATGTTAAATAATAATATATTATTGGGTAACTAAAAAAATGCATTTTACTGCAGGAAATGCGGTGAGTGCTGTAGTAGGCCTACAAAGTGAGGTTGAAAATATTTTTTAATAAAGCCAAGCCAGATTAAGACATAAAGAAACGTTAAATGGCTTAAATCAAGTGTCTAAATAAGGTAAACAATGTAAACCTGCACACCTTTTAAGAAAAAGTAAATGGTTGGAAACAAATAAAGTTACCGCTTAATGATAAGCACAAAGCTTTGCTAAAAATGCAGAAATATAAAATGAATTGAACTGAAGAACCTGAAATGTGTGTGTGTTGTGTGTGTGTGTGTGTCTTTAAGAGAATAGCAAGCAGGTGCGTGATTAAAAGTTGCCAAATAGAGTGGGGAAAAAACACTAAATCTGGCAACACCTGCCTGAACGTCCTCCAAAAGTAGCTCAAAATGGCGGTTATAAACGCCCAAGCTGGCAAAACTGCTGAACGTCATCGCGCTCCGGTATGAAACTAAAACTGTGATTCTGAATAAAGTTTAAATGTTATCGAAATTCTGTATGAATAATACAAAAGATACAAGTGTGTAGATTTGTGAAATGGTTTGAACGAAGGTAAACGGTTGAAATAAGACCGAGTTACGATGTTTTAAGTAATTAAGTGTCAGAATGGGCAGACAGCTTCAAATGGACCAACTGTAGAATATGACGGTTTAAAACTAAAACTGTGATTCTGAAGAAAGTTTAAATGATATCGAAATTCCTTTAAGACATTATTGAAGATACAAGTGTGTAGATTTGTTAAATGGTTTGAACGAAGGTAAACGGTTGAAAATCCTCCGTCCTCCCATTGACTCCCATGTTAAAAAAGTGAAAAAAGCTGAATAGTTTAAAAAGTTGAGAGAGTTGAAAAACGCTGAATAATAGCCATCTTGTTGTTAAAGAGCTGAACATTTTAATAGTTGAATGGTTTCTGTAGCTGAAAGCTTGGCGGAGGAGTTCACCAAAAAACGGCGGAATAAAAATAATAAAGATTTCAATATCTAGAGTGTGCATGCCGCAGCATTCACACTAATAATAACGATTTAAATATCTAGAGTGTGAATGCTATACATAATTCACACTAATAAAGATTTCAATATCTAGAGTGTGGATGCTATACATAATTCACACTAATAAAGATTTCAATATCTAGAGTGTGGATGCTAAAGCATTCACACTAACTAGAATTGCAATCCCTGAAGGTTTTGCGGGGTGAATGCTGACGCTGAAATGCTCCGCTACACTGCTGAAGCTGAACGTTGAATAATTACACTGAATGAGTTGAATGGTTTTGAAGTCATACTGCTAACGTCTGCTGACACTTAAATGCTCCGCTATGCTGCTGAAGCTGAACATTGAAGAATCTTAAATGCTCCGCTATGCTGCTGAAGCTGAACATTGAAGAATCAATACACTGAATCTAGGAAATCTGCTGAACATTCTGAAGGAAGAATGAAGTCTGTAGGATGAAGTATGAATGAGTTGAATAGAGTTCCAAACATTAAAAATGTGTGCGTGTGTTTGTAGGTATGTTTGTGTGTGTGTGTGTCTATTGACTGTGTGTGTGTTTGTGTCTTTAAGAAAATGGCGGAGCCATTGTGTGTGTGTGTGTGTGTGTGTGTGTGTGTGTGTGTGTGTGTGTGTGTGTGTGTGTGTGTGTGTGTGTGTGTGTGTGTGTGTGTGTGTGTGTGTGTTTGGCTGAACGTCCTCACGTCCTGGCATCAACAGAAATCAATGAAACCAACTGGAAACAATTCCGGTATGAAACTAAAACTGTGATTCTGAAAGTATGAAAGCTATCGACATTTCGTTTAGATATTATTGAAGATATAAGTGTGTAGATGTGTTAAATGGTTTGAACAAAGGTATACGGTTGAAAAATGATTTGGTTACGATTTGTTGAATTGTCAGAGGTTGACCAGACGCCTTCAATGAAACCAACTGAAGAATATATAATTTTGAAACTAAAACCGTGATTCTGAAAAAAATATAAATGCTATGAACAATGGTAAACGGTTGAAATTTGACCGAGTTACGATGTCCTAAGTAATTGAAGTGTCAGAATGGGCAGACGGTTTCAATGGGACCAACTGTAGAATATGACGGTTTAAAACCATTCTGAAAAAAGTATAAATGGTATCGAAATTCTGTTGAAATATTGAAGATACAAACGTGCCGATCTGTTTGATTGTTTAAATGATGGTAAACGGTAGAAATTTGACCAATTGATGTCTTAAGTTGCTGGAAGTGTTGAAGAAGATATAAATATGTAGAATTTCTAAGATGTGAATGCTTTCAGCATTTACACCAATAACCAGTGGCGTTTTCTCCCGGAGGCCAAAGGAAGCCAGGCTTCCCTGTTTTTTAGACATCCAGTAAAAACAATTATATTAACAGTTTCGGTTATTCTTTGGTGCTGTGTTGCTGTCATTTCTTCCACAGTTTCTGGTCTCATTGAGCATTTCAAGATGAG
>OLKM01005891.1:0-15662 GCA_900291075.1 Melanogrammus aeglefinus | reverse complement strand
AACTACTTATCTCATCTGTTTGAACAGTTCTTCTGATGTTCATAATTCACACAATAACATCCATTATTTCTTGTGTATTTTCTCTCTTGGTCCCTCAGTCCAGACTCGATAGCCCCTCCGGTGACATGGCCAAACACACAGCCCCCTACAATAACTATGTTACCGCTGATGCAGCCAGCTATCACAGGGCCCCGGCCTCCCGCGGTGACTTCCCCTCCTCTCCCATGATCTGTATGGGCCCCAGCAAGCACGCGTCCCGCAGTACGCTCAGGTGAGTCGACAAGCCCCTCCGGGCGGCCCTGCCGGACGCTAACACCACACTCACGCCAGGCCGTCGTTGGGATGACGGACCGCATCCTGCATTTCCTTTTGTAAATCTATATTTCACCATATCCTTCATTTCTTGTTTACAAGGTGACGAGCCCTCTAATAGTATTGGTTGCCTGAAGAGGAGCGGCAGTGACGGCACCACGGCTCTAAAGTTAGATATTTCAACCTACAGTTCTGAGAGTGGCCGCACAAAAACACGGTGCGGAGTGGTCTTAAATAAGGACTCTTGTCCTGGAGCGGTTTGACAAAAACCCTTGCGACTGTGTGGACACGGGCCCTTAGCCTGAATATGGTTATGTTCTGATGATCAGAGCACGGGTCCTATGTGTAAATCTGTAGTAGGTGGTTTCACTGCGGTTTGGAACCTCAAATTACTTGGAATAGTGCCACACTTATGCAAGGCGTATATATAGTGATGTATTTTTCCCGCTAAATATTGTTTATCTTATTTACAAGTGAAATATAAAATTGCACTCTTTTTGATGATATAAAAGCGTTATGGTGGTGTAGTGTACAAACCACGATTTGTGTTGACCTGTTTGCGTCCCTCTCGTCCCCCCCGACCTTCCCCAATGTCCACGCTGTCGGCGCTCTGGGGGGTCTCAGCGGCGTGCCGCAGCTGGAAGATGACGGCCCTGATGCCTGTCAAACCGGCTCATGGACAGACGGTCCCTGCCCTGCGCGACCCTGGAGGCCCGAGCCCAACCTCAGCCGGACCTAGAGAAGGTCACTGCAACCCCAGTCGAGTACTGCGACTCCACGGACGGCCAGCAACGTTTTAGTGCTGGACGGGCAGAGCGCGGCTCAAAGCAATAGGCCGACGCAACTTTAGTCTGAACCCCCCTGACCACGTGACCGTCCATGGGCTGTTTTGGACCTATTACCGGAGCTTACCCTGTGTGACCTTACTAAAATATGAATGGATGTTCGTGAACCTCTTAGTTTTTCCTATTACACATACGTTGTCTATACATTGTAAGCCATACATGTCATAAGGTTGCAGGTAGGGTTTAGGGGCCATTCTTTAAGGAGTAGGACTGCTCGAATTATTGAAAGATTATAATCACGATTATTTTGGTCATGTTGAAATACGATTCGTCGACGTTAGTTTTTGGAGTTGGGAAAATTATTTGATTGAAAAATTTATTGATTCAGCATGTCTCTCTCAAGAACACTTAACTGAGAACTCTAATGGCTCACTTAAAAAGTTACAGAAAATGGTCCAGAAAGAATGTTCAAATCTAAACATAATGTACAGATTTTATCCAGCCTGTTCTGCACTTTCTATAAAACATAAAAGGAAAGAGATATAACTCATTATGTATAATCCTTGTGTAGTGTTTGACGCGAATACCTAAAATCGGAGATTAATTTCAATTAATGCCCAGCCCTAGGTAGAGGGTGGAGATTGAGGATAGCACCCAGTACCCTTGTGCTGGGTTCTCTAACCCTGACCCTCCTCCACTCCCAGTCCTTTGTGCTGGTGATGACCTCCTGAAGGGTTCCTTAACCTTGATCTCTCTCTTCAGTACCTTTGTGCTGGTGATGATCGACCTCCTGAAGGGTTCTCTTAACCTTGACTCATCCTCTTCGCCTCTCGTGCTTGGTGGGTGATGACTCCTGAAGGGTCCTCTAACCTCGACTCTCTCATCTCTCAGTACCTTTGTGGTGAGTAGCATGACTCCTGAGGGTCTTTACCCTGACCACTCTCTCCACTCCAGGACTTCCAGGTGCACACTGAGCAGCATCCCCGACCCAGGCCCTGCTCTACAAGGCCCGCCTCCCCCTGGGCTACTGCTCCACCCTCAGAGGACCTGCAGTAAGACCGGACCTGGTCCACCCGTGCATCGCCGGAGCCACAGGGGAGACCCCACCGCATTACACAAAAGCGGGTTTCAATCTCGGACACTTGGTAACCCCTGGGGCAATTCATCCTCGCCATCCATCCTTATTTACCCAGGGCGGAAGTTCTTTGAGGTAAAATCTATTATCGAAGGTGACCTGGCCAAGTGGGTCGTTCTCTGTGAGTGATCTGATGAAAAGGCAATGTACGATAGACACATCAGGTACACCAAGACAAATGTATAGCAAATATGCATAACTAGTAAAACAAGGGATTATAAATATGATTCTCCAAGAAATTAAAAAAGAAAAAAGGAACGGTTGCAACCTGTAACGTGTAGTGTGAGTCTGCAGTAAAGTCAAACTGGCAAGCGCACTGAGGTGCATATGCTCTGGGCCAGGTCTGCAGGCCCTATAGTCGCGCGCCAACGCTGCACCTGCAATGCAATCATTGTTTTTTCTATCCGATTTTATGTTTTTGCACTTTATTCTGTTTTGGGGGCATTTCCTCCCATGCAATATTGTTTAATGAGTTACTGAAAGCAGTGTTCTGAAATGGTATAAATTATTAGTATGTAGCCTTAACCTCTGTTGTGAGTAATAGAGAAGAAGATATTTAAGGTATTGTTTGAAGCGGCCTATGCATCGCCTTCACATGGTTTTGCAAAGCTGTACATGTCTTAAAGATATGATGTGGATGGTTCCAACATTCTCATATATCCTTGTTTTTTCAATTGTTTCTCATGTGTGTAAATATGTTTTAAATGAGTTTCTGAAAAGTGGTGGTTTTAAGATGGCACCATAGGTAATTTATATGTATCTCGCTGTGTGCAATAACAACAAAAAACATACAACTTCAGTCTTCCGGTAAATGTTTTTGGTCGCGTGTGTCATAATTCATCTTAATATTATATAATTTGCTGGCTAACAGGACAAGGTCAACTGCCCTGCATGTTGTATAAAGTGCATGACCCTGCCTACGGGCTAAGCCATGTTCCCTGGAGTTCTACCAAATTGGTTCGGTATCTTTTATATGAGGTAGAAAACTATTTAAACCACGGAAATACTACAATGCTGAGATAAATGTTTATCGAGCAATGTGTTAAAACTGAATCTTAAAGTGATTGGCGTGACCTTTGCTCTCCCCTCGCGCAGCACTTGCCGGTCTTCACGTCCAACCATTTCGGCGCTGCGGTCGTGTCGGACGTACATCCACCCTTTGTGTCGTTCCGGACCAGCGGAGGTGGAAATGTTAACCTTTGTTACCGGGTCAATGATGGTAAGACCAGGGGTATAGCGCCCCCTGGGGTCAGAGCGGTACCTGCATTAATTAGACAACTCAAGTGTTGTTTTGGAGTGGTTGATTTTTAGCGTTTTTCCCATTCGCTTTCCATATTGATTATTAATATTGTAAATATTAATTATCATGATGATTATAATAGTGATGGAATCGATGTCTATAAAAAACCCTCCCCTCCCTCTGTCCCAGTCCCAGATGAGTTCAATGTACACCCCGGTGACCAAGGTCTTATGGTGAACCCACAAGAGACCAGAGGTTCGAACGCCACCGTGGAGTTCATCGCCTCTTCAGACTACATGGTGGGTACCTCTCTCTTCCCCTGTCCTTCTCGTTCCTTCTCCTCCTCTCACCTCACTACTCCCCTCCGCTCTCTTTCTCCTCTCTTCTTTAAAGGCGTGTTGTATGATTGTGTCCACGGTCCAGGTTGTCCAGACAGATTAGCGTGTACGTATTGGGAAACATCCAGTAAACATGCTTCAATTCTGATGCATTGTTTTATTCCAAGTGTGTGCATACAGAGACATGCGCTGGTTTATCTGAATTCATGATTTTCAGTCTTTATCTGATCTACGTGTTCAGATTTGATATGGGGTGTTATGTACCCGGTGTGGTTGCGTCACACGTCGACATAAACATTGGAAAATAGACATTTTTCTAATTATGTTGGACTTTCATAGTTTACTGTTTCATTACAGGACAAATTTCCATTAAAAATAAGCTAACGTATGCTGGCCTTCAACTTAGTATGTTATGTCCGACGTTGTGTAAAGTGTTTGTCTCGCTCGTATGTAAGAGCACAACCGAAGAAGGAGGTCCACACACACAGCTAAAGATATATAATAACTCACTTTAAACAACCTGAAAAAATAAATCTGTAGTGTAGGAGGTATGAAACAAAAATGTTAAGCCAACCAAGACTAAGCAAGAAAAGCTAGAGGAACAGAACCCAAGCCCAGAACAACCCAGTGGGGCGCCAGGCAGGCGCAGGTGGGAGAGAGCGAGGCCACGTTGGATCCCTCGATGGAGGCTGGAGGTCAGGCCCTCAGCTCCCTGGAGGAGAACGGAGGCCAGCGTACCAGGGAACCAGGACTGCTCAGGGCCCGGCATCAGTCAGTTCTTTTGTACACTTAAATGGTTCGACCTTACCTGTTCACTGTGTTCAGCCCAGTGTGACGTTACTCTGGTTCTGTGTGTCCCAGCTGCGTCCTCCCCAGCCTGCTGTATACCTGTTTGTGTTGGACGTGTCTCACAACGCCGTGGAGGCCGGCTACCTCCAGCACTTCTGTGACTCCCTGCTTGACAACCTGGATAAGTGAGTGTCAAGTTTACGTTCAGATAAGATGCCAAGAGTAAAACTGCCGTATCGGACGTGGAAAAAGGGGTATCGGGACATCACTATTTAGAAGAGTTTTCCTGTCATCTCGATCCAATAGTCTTGCTTTGATTTTAACATTTTAGATTTATCCATAGACTGGTCACAAACAATCAGTCTTTAGAATCATATCGGAAAGTCTGGAGGCAGGCAAGCTCTAAAAGTGGTTGGCAGGGTGTTTTGCGTACTTTGCTTCGTGTTTGTGTAGGCTCCATAAACACAGTGTACACTTAAGATACAAGTTCAGAAATACTATTAAAATTCCCTTCTGAAAGTCCCATCCAACCCGCCAGGGGAAATGCACCCAATATCTACATATGCTTAGGCCTACTTGTATACATATACATCAGTACACATATACTCGTCAAAGGATATATAAAATATATAAGTTAACTCTTCAAGACTGTATCTTCAAAATGATTTAATTACAATCTATATGTACACCATTTATTCGACGATTTCTTGACTTCTAATTCTGTAAGTTATTCTTTCCACTTCTAAAATATTATTTATATTTGACTTCCAGCTATTAAATGGTGGAGTAGGTTTTAACCTGTTCCTCGTTCCCTTTAATTTATGGATTGTTTTATAAGTGTTTTCCCAGTCTTCTTCTTTTAACTCTCCTCCTAATTCTAAGTTCCATTTAAATGCAACTGTGTCTTGTATTTCATTATGTTCTTGTAGTATTTTATATGTTTTGGAAATAGTATTCTTGTTGTGAACATTATATTTTTATAATCATACATCGTATTAGGAAATTAGGAATTGAATATGGAGTTGTTCCTTTTCTATTGAAAGCCACTTTGTTTTAATATCATCAGTGGTCCATTTCATTATATTATTTATTCGTGTGGCATGAAAATAAGATTGGAGTTCTGGGAGTGCCAGTCCACTGTGTTCTGTAGATTTTAATAATGTTTTGAATTGAACCCTTTTCCTTTTGTTATTCCAGATAAAATAAGTTATTATGCTATTGCATCTTTTAAAATTTTGGGAAGGAATTGATGTGGGCAGATTCCGGAAAAGGAAAAGGAATTGTGGGAGTGCCATCCTTTTAATTGTATCTACTCTACTAAAAAGATTGGATTTATTTTCTCTAAATTCTGATAATTAACCTCATAAACTGTTCTTAAATCTTTATGGATTATTATTTCTTAATATTTCCATTTTTCTTGGTTCCACTTAAATCTTCGGCTCCTTTTGAATACTCTGTCAGTTCTTTAGCTATGCATATAGACTCATATTTACTTCCATTCATTTTATATCCTGAATGGTCACTATATTATTTGATTGCTTCCATTATGGCCGGCTCAGACTACACGATTCTCAAACATCCCTCCACGATTTAACATGTCACACTATACGATCCCAGAGCCAGGAAATCGGGCGTTGTCTCGTCGGAAGACTGGCCACACTACACGATTCTAGGGTGCGATGCTCTTTACTTTTTATCATTCACGTTTACAAGATATTTAGAAAATCAAAGGTTTAGAACTGACATAATTTTTTTTTACATTTTTGTCATAAAGGTTCCAGTAGTTTTTTATATCTGCTCAATGCAGCAACTCCTGACAGTAGTTGCGTTGCGAGGTGGACATGAGAGCGATGTAAATATACTGCCGCATTTTCAACCAAAGTTGTTCTCCATTATGTTGTTTTCATTTTCTCTCGTTTTCTTCATTAGCATTCTTCTTCTTGCTATTGATTCGCATTCATTTTTTGTAGTAGTTAGTTACTGTGTACTCAGCGTAGTGCAGTGAAGTCAGTTGGTAAACACTGAGCTCCAGCTGTTCGTAGGGTTCCCTCACGCAACTGGGGGTGTGGTTCCCTCATGATAGCTACGTCATGCGATTCCCCAAAAAATTCTGACATGCTAAACTTTTCGTCGTGGGGCTTTCGAACGTCGCAGACGAAAACGTAGCAGATCGCAAGCATGTCACATTACAAGACCTCGTCTCGTCGCCGACCTGTCAAAAATCGTGTACGATTCGCAAATTTGTCTGCGACGAAAGAATCGGGGCAAAATCGGGCTGAAATCGTGTAGTCTGAGCCGGCCATTAGTTCTGGGAGTGAGAGCTCAGGGGAAGTAAGATATTAAAAAACTTAATCCGCGTCTAATGATCTTTTATGACATTCTTGTCTTATAGTTGGACCCTTTACTTTGTCTTGTTGCCTGGTTGATTCAGCAATAGGTTCCACACACAGCGCAGATCAGTGCTGTCATTGGGTCCCCCGTCTGGTCCACTTATGAATATGGAAGTGTCTTAGTTAATCTTAATACTCATCTTTATAATTTAATTTAAACTGAGGTTGTAAATGGCTGAAAAAACCCAAAGGACGTTTTTCCCAATATGTTGTAGGTGTGAGTTACAGTTTTGTGTGTGTTTGGCGCCAGGTTGCCGGGAGACACGCGCATGCGGGTGGGCTTCCTGACGTTCGACAGCACGGTCCACTTCTTACAACCTGCAGCAGGGTCTCTCCCAGCCCCAGATGCTTGTGGTCTCAGACATTGACGGTACGGCCACACGGCCTCAAAAATCGAACTTCTGATTACGTAATAATGTCCAATTTTATAACCAATTCCAAATCTAGGTTCAAATCTTTGCTAGAAAACAAAGATAATTGGTCAAAGGTTTCAAATCCACCCCTTGTAAGCCTGGCTGCTGCAGAGATAAACTTATTAAATCCACTTCTCAAAGCCTCAGCCACTCGAGAGAATTAGTTTCTCCTCGGTAGACATCTCCTTAAATGTAACCGGGCGCAGCTGATTCGTTCCTTTCTGGCCCAGGCTCCATGCTGTCGCCCCCTAGGTGATCTACAATAATATATCCTCTTCCTCTAACGCCAAACCTTCACCTCGACAACGCCAGGGGGCGTTGAACACCAGATGTCTGCTGCAGAACAAAAAACAAAGTCAAAACTTTTACTGAATTAAAGTCTCAAAATCTCGGGCCTCACCCAGAACCACAAAGACCCTAAACATCTCTTGTTTCCTATTTGTTATGGCCACTGTTATGCCTCTCTCCTCTGCTGCTGTTCCACCGACAGTATTCACAGCGAGGGAACTCTGATTGGACATGTGTTGATTTTGTGTATTTGTTTTTTAACGTTGCAGATATCTTCATCCCGTCTCATGACAGCCTCATGGTGAACCTGAAGGACAGCTTGGAGGTGCGGACTGCGGACACAATCGACGTGCTTATCAGTCAATACATGCCGTATCAATTAGTTTTGTCAATCAAGATCACTGCCCCATACTGTCGCAATACGTATTAAGATGGGCGTTTTGTGGTTAATGTATGGTTATATGTTACGACACAAACTTTACCCTGGAATTACAACATTTTTGGATGTGCGTTTCACTGGGTGAAACGCACCCAGTGAAAAATCGTTGGTCCGATTTTTCTCTCATGTCCGTCATTCGTTATGTCCCTGATGTAAAATGACCTTCGTTAGCCCAATCTTCACGGGTCTTTAGACAGCGGTGGAAACACAGACAAACCTTTATGGGCCTGGAAATATCTGGGGCCAGAATTTGTGGGTCATTTTTTGTGAAAACTCATCTCTAGGTCCTACTTTATAAGTGTGTGTGTGCGCGCAGAGCGCATACACACTTATAAAGTATACTTATGTATACTTATGACAAGTATACAAACTTTTCATAGAAGCTTATTTCATGCCTACTTTGATGCATTACTCATGACTCTCCTCATCCTTCTCCCCTCAACCTCTTCCTATTGGTCCTCGTCTCTTCCTCCTCGTCCCCCCCTGCCCCCCCCAGCTGGTGAAGGACCTGCTGGGCGCCTTGCCCTCCATGTTCAGGGAGAGCCGGGTGACCCACAGCGCCCTGGGCCCCGCGCTGCAGGCGGCCCACCAGCTCATGGCCCCCACAGGGGGGCGCGTCTCCGTCTTCCAGACCCAGCTGCCTTCCCTCGGGGCCGGGCTGCTGCCGTCCAGAGAGGACCCCAACCAGCGCTCCTCCAGCAAGGTACCCCCGACATGGGTCCCTTCCGCACACCGTCCGTCAGACTACCCCACGCTGTGCAGCCTTGTTCGCACGCGAATGTGCCGGCATTTTACCAGTAATGTGGCGTCTTATACAGGGTAATAAGCGGAACAGATTGGCTGGCGTTACGGTACCGGTCTTGCCCCTAGGCTGTTTGGATTTCTGGCATGTGTTGCATGAGTGAAAGGGGGATGTAAATCCGTATAGTCACCAGCTGTACACACTCTATATCCTTTGCCCTCCAGTGTCAAGATACAGGTAGTTGGCTGAGCATAGTGTAGAGGGCTAAGACGCTGCGTTAACCTCGGTGTCTACCTCCGTGTGTTCAGGGTGTTCAGCACCTCGGACCAGCTACGGACTTCTATAAGAAGTTGGCCCTGGACTGCTCGGGCCAGCAGATCGCGGTTGATCTCTTCCTGCTCAGCTCCCAGTACGCTGACCTGGCCACGCTTGGTGAGACGCACACACGCACACACACACCTTGTATCTGTTACCACCTCAACGTATGTTCTTACTGTCTTAAGGGGGCGACGTCAGACTCACTATGAGTACTGCTTCATTCTGCGTGCTTAGCTTTGGTCTGAACTCTTCTGTATACGATTTAGGAGCCTCCTTATATATTATTGCAAGAACTACGACTCAATGGGTCTTGGAGCCTCCTGGACGGTATTTTAGAAAGTAATTTCCAGTTAACGTTGAGTAATGCAATCGGCCTGTAGGAGGCGCCCTTCATTCGAAGGGCTGCCTTTTTTTGTTTGCGTCCATCGTAGTGTTGGGTAGAGCGGAGCCCCAAGTTCTAAGGAGTTTGACCGCATATGGAACAAACGGTTGATTAAGAGGCCACGGAAAGGCTTTATACAATTCGGGGATCATCAGGCCCGGGGGCTTTATTATTTAGTAATTCAGTGACGGCCCGGTCTGTTCAGCAGCGGTTTCTGTATATCTGAGGCTTGAGGAAGATTGATAGACGAAAATAATTTAGGCCTTAAATCTGCCACAGACCGACTCGGTATCGTAGAAGGGTGCATAATATTCAATTAAAGAGTCATTGAGGTCTTTGTTGCGTAACGCGTCAAATTACGGTCCTTGTAATAAGCCAGTTAATAAGACCCTTATTTTCTGCTTATTAACATTAATTTGTGTTAATAAGACTATATTTAAGTGTAAATAATAACTTAATAAACATGTTTTTTGTGAGATAAGAATTTGTATTCAGCTAACTATTTATTGATTGCTTAATAACATTAATAAAAGTCTTGAGTTTCTTCTTGTTAATAAAATCATTACAAAACCATTTGAGTCTTACTAACTTATCTATTATGCCATTGTTAAACCTTAACTAAGCTTCTTTTTTTTAAAAATGTGCACTATGGAACGATGCTTATTAAGGTTAATAAATCCTTTATTAAACAGTTAAATATGCATTTCGCAGGCTAAACGTTAGCTCAAAAATGTAGCAAGCCAAAGCCTCTGAAAGAAAGTAATGTAAGCCATAAAAGTTTGCTAGCAAACAACTGGAACCAGCTAACGTTACCGTGGCATTACAGTCTTAAACCTACCAGAGAGCCCTCCTCCAGTTTGGACCTCTTCCTCTTATCCATGTTTTCTGTGCTTGTGCCGGTCTGTCAGTTGTGTTTGTCACAGACCTGGTTCTGGGTTCTGCTGAGGAGTCCCACATGTTCGTCCAACACCTCGTCAAACAGCATGGGTGTCAAGCCATCAGCCACTTCCAGTTTTACAATTACCTTCAAAATAAAAGCCTTCAAAGGAGCTGTTATGAGGCACAAAACGGATCATACGAGTCGTACTCATCATAGACTGTAAAAAAATATACTAAGTACTCTGGAATTAAATTCACTCTCAAACACACACGATGAAATTTTCTCTAACTTTTATTATCAATAAATAGTTAACCTTTTCTTAAACGTGCTTAAAGTCTTATAAGCTCATAATAAACATGTTTACTATGTTATTAATACTTTTAGATGGTCTTATTAACAAATAGTGATGTTAATTAGCCTATAACGGCCTTATTACCTATTAACGAAGGCTGATTACAGGGACCTTAATAAAAGCCTTACCCCTAGTTGTTATCTATCTTTTATAACTGAAAGGCAGCCTTTACTTGGACTAAACCGTGTCCTCATGTTACCCCCTCTCCGTCTCTCGCCCTCTGCAGCGTGTGTGTCCAAGTACTCGGCGGGCAGTATCTTCTACTACCCGTCTTACCACCATGTGCACAACCCTGCGCAGCGGGACAAGTTCAGGAAGGACCTGGACCGCTACCTCAGCCGCAAGATCGGCTTCGAGGCCGTCATGAGGATACGCTGCACCAAAGGTACCCGGGGGTCACGGGGTCAGAGGTCAAAGGTCAGAGACGGGTCCTTTGGATTCAGTGTAGTGTCTGTTTACCTTTCTGTCTGACTCTACCTATTGATTATGTATTGAGGCATTGAACAGCGGTTGCTTTGCTTATTTTGTGTAATTGAATGCATTTAAATGATTCTTGCACCTTTTGAGTTTTCATTGGTGTATTACTTTAATTACTTTAAAGGGACACTGTGTAGGAATTACTCCAATCTGGTAGAATTGTACATTGCATTCACACTGAATAGTGCTCGCTTTTTAAAATGGACGTTGTAACCTCATTACTATGTTGTGGTCCAGCCTATAGCATCAGTTAACAACTTCACACACAACAAACTTTTTTTTTTTACTTGGGCTTATATTGCTCTACAACCCATGAAAGACGTGTAATTAATTAATTAGCAGTAATTAATTAGTAGCGATACATTCTTTATTAGTTTATTCTTCGATGTGCGTGCATCATTTGGTGATTCAACGGTAGGTTGGGGGACAACAGCCTATGCTGCTATCCACCAACAAGTGTTTAACTCTACGTGTTCCACGGTTATGCTGCCTATGTGATGACCGTAACCTTGACCTGTCGAGAACATGGCGGGGAACTTCAGTGTCCCCTTGTTAGTCTTAATCCTTCATTAGCTCTTTAAACCTGGGAAAAGCTACCGTGATGTTGTGTGACGTTGCCTTTTAATTCCCTTTTTCGCTCATCGGGCGACGAGGATTCTGATCTGGCGTTATGAACGAAAGTGCAGTGCAGGTTATCAAATTTGCTGGGGCAGATACAAGCTTCTTCTACGTTGCGCTAAGTCGCGCTGGCCAAAACGCGGTTAGCCTGCTAGTGCTACCTAGGGCTGTATATCCCTCTCGACCGCTATAGGTTTTCATAGTCCGTAAGACATGGATGCCTCCTCAGGACCCGTTCAATGTAGGAAATATAAGATTAGTCCGGTTATTGGCAGAGGTGATTTTACACCAATGAGGATATATTTATGAATGAAGACATTGATTTTAGCTAATACATTACTGAAATGGAAACGCAGTGTCCCTTTAAGTCACTGCTAAATAAATGTCATGTTATCTGTGCACTTGAAGATATTGCGGCGCCAACGTGTTGCTAAGAAGATAAACTCCATTGTTTGAACTGCTGGCGTTGGTACTTTTGGCCAAAGACGCAGCGTTTGTAAACGTGCCGGGCTGTGCTTGATTGTAGGAATATATCAACATAAAATATGATAAACTGCATTCTAGTGTATGAAACACATCAACTTTGCACAAAGAGTACGTCTGGAGTTCTCAGCAGCTTGATTCGTTATAATCAGTTGGTTCCTCTCAACATATCGTGGCACAGCGCGATGATGGTTAGTTGGAGGATATTCTCTTGCAGGACAAATCGCTTGTGAAATGGACATATTTAAGATTATATGTCTAAAGACATATAATCTGTTTTTACTATCAAGGACATCGTGTGGCACTCTTGGAAATACTTGTGAAATATTGTCCAATGTGTTAATAAGACTAATCTGAAATAATGAGATACTAATATTAGGTAGCAGAAAACAGGAATAGTGAATGTCAAACTGCATTCATCATATGCACTATCATTGTGTGGGTTGCCTTCAATCTGAAACAATCTGATTGTACGGTAGGCTAAAGTGTGTGTGTGTGTGTGTGTGTGTGTGTGTGTGTGTGTGTGTGTGTGTGTGTGGTGTGTGTGGTGTGAACGGCCGCTCATGGGCTGGGCCGGTATATTGGAAGGAGACGCCATACGGTTCTCTCCCACAGTATGCCGTGGGAATAAACCAATTCCCTTAGATGTGCGACGTGTATGATTATTTGTTTGAAACATAAAAACAAAATCGTTCTTTTAAAGACATCTTTGTATTGTGTTGCAGATACATTTGTCTAAATTAGATAGATATATGTTCCTTCCGCAACATCTCACATTACGTCTCACGTTAGCGGTGGGACTGTAACTCGAGGCCAGACTAACAGTCCCAGGTTTCATTGTCATCAGTCTCCCCATTAGTAGTCTCCCCAGGTTTCATCTTTATTATAGTCTCCCTTATGTTTCATCTTTATTATAGTCTCCCGATGTCTCATTGTTGTTGAAACTATTATAGGTTAGTTTACCAGCGTTTACCGGCTGCTTTGCCAGCGTTCACCGGCTGGTTTCTCAGTGTTTGTTCAAGATTTATAGTTATGATGTAGTGTGAAAATCTTTTTTTATGATTGAAAGATATTGAACAATCAACAGATATGTCCAACACTCTGTATTACAGTTATTTTGCTGATCCTTTTGTCCAAAGCAACCTAGAATGCTTACAAGTGCATTAAACCATAAAAATAAAACCCAGAAAGAGCTAGAATCATGTAAGTATATAACATTTATAAATTAGGCCATCTGCTATATTCAGTCATTTCATTTCATGGATGCATTCTGAACCGGTGGTTTCAGACTGGAGGCTGTGCAGGGTTCCAGCAATGACCGTGATCTGACGTTGTAAAGTAAAGCCCCCAGTGTGTCCTGTGGTGTCCACCTGCTGGGAGGCAGTGTGCTGCCTCGCAAAGCCATCAGGCTGCACCACTTCTGTCGAGAGATCGGCATACGTCTTGCGTTTCAAAATGTCTCCAATCAATATAACTTTAAAACTGTAGATTAGAAGTATAATGTGTGAACGGGATAGCGGTCAGGATAGATTGCCGCTAGTTGAAATTCTTAGTTGGGGATAGGCCTATTGTTTACGTGGCTGAATGTACCAGATTAAGTTTGATTATTAGTTGTTCTCAACGCACTGGTTTAAAGGTTTCTCTGTTGACCTTCTGACCACCGTGTTCTCCTCCTCCTCAGGCTTGTCCATCCACACGTTCCACGGGAACTTCTTCGTGCGCTCCACGGACCTGCTCTCCCTGGCCAACGTGAACCCGGACTCTGCCTTCGCCGTCCAGATGTCCATCGACGACTCCCTGGTGGACTCCTCGCTGGCCTGCTTCCAGGCGGCCCTGCTGTACACCTCCAGTAAAGGTAAACCGCCAACACACCACGTTAGATACACACCTTGAGGTGCACATGGAACACCTTTAGGGGTACACAAGAATACACCCTCGATACATGTCCATAAGGGATGGGTCAGAATATTGGATTGTTCGGTTATTCGTTCCCGAGGGTCAAGGTCCAAACATTTGGACCGGTAACCTTTTTTCCCAACAAGAATTAACGGACGGAACTAACGAGGTGTCCATTATCAGGAATTAATGGACGACGTTAACGGTTGCCACCTCGAAGGGCATTATCCCGCCTATGCCATGGTCACTTGCCAAAGAAAAAAGACCATTCGTTTATATTTTCAAGTTTTTCACAAGCCATAACTGTGTTTCCCTGGTATTGCCTGAGGGTTTGACTAATACCTGGAACAACCATTACCCTCCCGTAAGGTTCTTATGCAACGGAAACGTTGTTCACTCCTCCAGTAAATAGGACGGTCCTTAGCTACAACTTGGCAACGGGAGGTATTCTGGTCCGCTCAGCTATGCGCCAGAGAGCTAACGTTATGCGTAATTCGTCCCAGCCTTTATACCACAGATACTCTAGGGTCTATAGCATGTAACCGCGTTGTCTGATTACAGTTTAATGCATTTTTCACAATTTACCAGCTCTCGCTTTGAAGGCTGAACAGACAATTTGACTGGAACTACTTAGCAGGTAGTTGTTGTTTTTGTGTTTAAGATATTAAGTGATTTCTTGCCGCTGATTCATGGCTGCCTTTGTGAACATCGGCACACATCGAATAATAGATTATTCGTTCAAACCTCCCACTGATTATTCGACCATGAAAAATTGCCCATAGATGCATACACAAATACACAGATACATACACCAATGTACGCATACTACATGCATTCATTTCATTCATTTATTAATGAATTCATTAATTATTTAACACAACCACCATTATAAACCTCATGCATGTACATACCGCAAACCAATGTAGTTCTCCCCCCTACTGTGTGCAGGCAAGAGGCGTATCCGGGTGCACACGCTGTGTCTGCCAGTAGTCAGCCAGCTGAGTGACGTTTTCGCCGGGGCTGACGTCCAGGCGATCGTCTGCCTGCTGGCCAACATGGGTCAGTCACGCCACCGTCGCCCCCAAACGCCAAAGAAGATTTTAGCTTCATTTTATTAACTACGTTTTAATGGAATTTGGTTGTGACAGTCCTGTGAAACCTGAGTGATATCAATTTATTAATTATACCGACGCCCGGAACATAGTTAATGTTTCATTGGGCCAATTTTGTTATCCTCACTCATTGTGTTTTTTAAAAAACATTGTAATGTTTTGAGGGTTGTGTCTGTAACCATCTGAAGGTCAAGTAAGTTATATTTGTTTGCTCAATGAATGACGAATCATTCATAGGGTCAGTCCGGTCCTTATTTCTACTTTAAGGCCCCT
>OLKM01005890.1:0-15664 GCA_900291075.1 Melanogrammus aeglefinus | reverse complement strand
TATATATGTGTGTGTGCTGTGTGTGGTGTGTGTGTGTGTGTGTGTGTGTGTGTGTGTGTGTGTGTGTGTGGTGGTGATGTGTGTCGTGTGTGTAGTGCGTGCCATGCACCGTTGTGATTTTCTGCTTCTAGGAATTTAGAGTAGGTTGCAAGTGTGAGAGAAGCCTCTCCAGTGTCTGATTTGGTTATTGCTGGTGCGTTGCGTGTGCCGTGTGTTGTCTCTGCCCTCTCTCTGTCATCGCTCTATTGACATGCCATTTTATTAGTTCTATACTGCAGGTTTTGTAAACCGCCCGCCCACCATGTCTCCTCCCCCCTTTTCACACTTGGCTGTGAGGGAGCTATCACCATGGACATGGATGCGTTCATTCACACCTTCTTGGCGAACATTGCTTTCATCCACTCACAATTCACACCACACACACACACACACTACACACACTACATCACAGCACACACAACAAACCCCCCCCAAAAAACCCCAAACCCGCCAAAAAAAATAAAACACCCAAAAACCGCCAAACACACACACATACAACACACACACACACACACCACACACACACAACCACGAAACCCCCCTCCTCCCTCCTCGTCAATTTGAGCGTAGCATGCAAAGCCAATGCATTTCATCTCTCCAGTGGAGTCCCTTAAAAAGACCAAGGTCTTTAGGTGGCATCTAATGTCGAGTGATGTGTGTTGATGTGGGGCAAGCAGCCCCAGGGCCGAGCCCACTCGGCCCGCGTACTGCGGCGGGTCACCCTTCCCGGCCGTGACCTCGGCTATATGCACCCACTGAGGGTTTACTGCTGTCGTATTGCCTACGGCCCCATGGGAGGCAGGGTAGCCGCGAGGGGTTCTGGAAGGAGCAGTTTAAATGTGCGGTACCATTAAGCACTCATTGCTTTATACACCTGCTACAGGACAGAGGTCAATAATTAGTTGTCGACCATGGGTTGGTGAGAAGTGGAAATTAGGGGGCTCCTCGTAATCGAGGTGGATAGCTGAGAGTTGATACCTGCTGTGTGTGGTTGTTGTCGTGTGTTGTGTGTGTGTGTGTCGTGTTGTATGTGTGTATGGTGGTGTGTGTGTGTGTGGTGTGTGTTGTGTGGGTGTGTGTGTGTGGTGGAAGAGGGGTTGTCTTTGTTGGGTAGTGCGGGTTATTATCATTGAAAAGATGGTGCTAGTTTTGTAATTTACCCGTGTGATAGAGTTCACACGGGCAGCCCAGACAGATCACCTACGCACACACATTGGTATTTAACATGGTGTACGACAGTGCCTCTCTCCCACACACACACACACACACACCCACACACACACAACACACACACACACACACAACACACACCACACACACACACCACACACACACACATCACACACAGCACGAGCACACACAGATTACCAGACCGGACATGATGAGCCGAAAAGCACTTATAAACAGATTTAATTGCTTGCATAGCATGGGTACTGGTTACGCTGGCAACCGGATATGGAAATTGGCGGTGGTGCAGGATGTTTCGGGTTTCAACCAACTTTAATGGCTACTTGAGGGAGCTTGTGCTGCCTCGTGCGGCTGTGCCTTGCTAGTGTTGTGTCTAGCGAGAACGTGTGGTGTGTGGTGTCCAAAGGGACATGTGCGGCGAGACGGAAGTGTGGCCTCTTCGCGAGATTGTGAAGATCCTAGGGTGGGGTGGGAGTGGAATATAGACCCAGATGCTGGTGAGGTGCACGTTTCACTGTAACGCGGTTCGAAATGAATGCGCGCATTCATTTCGGAAGCCGCGTTAGCAAGTGAGACGTGAGAACACTGTGGAGGATGCGTTCATGACGGATGGTGCTGCAATAAGCCTCAGGAAAAAAAAAAATCAGCCCGCCCCGTCTGGTCGCCCCTCGGTCCTAGCGATGGTCCAGGGAATTGATGCATATTCCCTTACTCCAAATAAAACATAGAGAGAAAACTACAATTCCGCAGTACGTTCTCCCGGCCTGAGGGGCTTTTCAGCATGGCTATTAAACAGGTTTTGAGAGTTACTTCAACATGTTTGCTGCCAGGGCTTTCTCCTGGGGTAATGAAGCGCTATTTGATTCGTGACACCGCTGATTAACAAAATCAATGTTTATATTCCCGAGTGTCCTATCGCGCGGGGGGGAGCAGGGACTCAATAAGGGGGTGGATTGGTTTGGTGTTCTGCTGTCATGTCCTCATCAGTCAATAGGGTTTGATTGATGTTGGCTTGGGCCATGTCAAGCATTATGTCAGTAAGAAATAAGAACTCATGATTGTATACTACGTTTCTACTACAAACTATTATTCATCATACCAGGAACTGATAAGAATTAAAAATTAATTAAAAAATGATCATCCATATGATGCAATATTATAAATATAATATATTAACATTGTTTCTTTGATTACTATTATTCATTTGTATTATTGATTTTTAGGGATTATCATCCCATCTTATCTCATCATCTCTCCCTTCTCATCATTACATCGGGTGGGGGAGGGGGCTTGGAGGGGGCTTGGAGTACATAGCGATGGGACATGCCATCATTATGTTGTTTGGAACCGTTTGCCCTTTCGGAGGCTGTAATTACTGTACACGACCCTACAAATGGAGCACGGGTTGACTACTGCCAGCGGAGTAGTAACAGGACTTCTGCCAGTCAGGACCCTAAGCTACCGTTCTGTCAAACCGAGTGCACATCGCTGCGCCGACTCGGGTTACACAAGTAGGGCCGCTGTGTCCATGGATCAGCGTCCAACATTCACACCGTTAACCCCTCTGGGAAAACTTAACAGCGGAGCTTGATGTTCCTTACTGTGTTTCTATTTATTATGACCTTGGAAATACAACAGAATGTATAGGAATTCTTGCTGGAGGAGGTGGTGGGCGATTAATGGTGAACTGTTGTCCAAACAGATGTGTGGTTTGTGTTTCAATGTTGAATCTCTAGGCCATAGTTGGTCATTTAAATTTTAATTTGAATGAGTGATAGGAACGATTAATCTAAAAGTTGATACAGGTTACAGTCTACCACCATCCATAACTCTCAAGTTAAATATATCATGCCAATAAATAAACTGATTGATCGATGAGAAGATTGGCATTGTATTTATATATTTTTTTAAATAAAGTTGATCAATCAGGGCAAAAATGCACAACGGGTGAGGAGAAAACACGAAAAGCCTCGCAGACAAAGAGAAGGGTAATTTCACTGCATTTTAAACTCTCCCACACAGGTCACACACACACAACTGCGGTGATCCACTGCTGCTGATTGTCAGCAGCAGCAGTGGGAGGAGAGTAGTAGTAACATAAGGCAAAGGGCACCTGCAGCTATATGGCGGCCTTGAAAGTGAACTGTGTCTTTACTTTACTGGTACTTTACTGGCTGCCATGATTCACCATAGGAAATCACTTTGTTAAGTTGCTTTTCAAAACACAGACCTAAAATGATTCCTAAACATCCAAACATAGATAATTGATAACGAACCCCCCCCCCCCCCGTGATTGATTTTGTTGATAGCCATCAGCTGTGTACTGCTGTGTACTCAATACCACAGGTGTGCAGCAGGGGCTTAACGAGCCAGAGAATAAAGGGTAAAAAGGGTACTGCAGCATGACAAGCCGGTGTTTACAAGAAGGATAAAGAGGATCCTTGTCTCTCCCATCTACCATAAATAGGGCCTCACAACCTTGGCAAAATATGTCTCCTGCAATCAATAGACAAACGGGCTATACTCATTTGACAGAGGAGTGTATCAGACACTCTCCAAAAATGATTGATTTTGGAAGCTAGCTGAAGGAGCGCATTGAAAAAAAAAGTGGTGCTTTTAAATTGCTGCGAGTTCTGCTAGGACACCTCATTTCACGAGATCAATACACCGGCTACATTTTGGACGTGACTTCAACTCAAGTATGATCTTTGTGAGAAGGATCTATTTTTTTACAGTGGTGGTACCACAGTAGCCCAAGATCCAGAACCAGCCTAATACTATTGCTGGTAGACCAGGCTATATTTGGTTTTGGATTTGGTTAAATCGATTCAAAATTAGTCATCATGACAGCTAGCTTCATGTATTAGCTTGAAGAAGCCTACTTGTGCACTTATGAAATGTTTCATTTAGGTATAAGCCTGCATGTTGAATGATAAAAGTGATGTATAACAGAAATCCACATTTCACATTCTAATAATGTTACTGAGGGGCATCAACGTTTTCATTAAGCATCAGGAAATGATGCTCCGTGAAATCCAGGGCAAACTCACATCACTTCGGGTAATTGATTTCCTTCTACACCTGAAGAAGATTTAATGGGCTTGAGTCTATTCTCCCTTCTGGCTACGTAGCCATGCGGGTGACCAATTTCCGTACGTTCTCGTGGCCAAGCCAGGCCACTCACATTACGGCGACGTTGAAGCTGAATGAAGCCGCAGTGTTCAGACTCTGAGGAAGTCATCAGAATCAGCACCACATCAGCCCCCAGAAAAACAGAGCATTTCCAAGACAGGGTTTATGAGCTGGTTTTGAGATGTATGTTGATGTACTTTTTGACAATTTCCTGACAAGATATTTTAGTCTGTAAATGTTATTTACCTGTTTTGCGATCCTGTGGTCTGTTACTTTTTTCACGTGCCTTCGTGAGGGGTGAAATGAGGAGAGAGAGTGAAGGAGGCAGCATGGGCATACCAAGACAAAAAGCACAGAGACTGGAGTCTTTCTTCAGAGTGCTTTGTCTCTTTGTTAAGGGCGTTCAGAGCATTGCAGCATGAAGATCCCTGAACTTTTCTGCAAAGCGCTTCTGTCATCACCGTTGCTTTTTCAACCAACAAATTACCGGCAAACCTCAAGTAGTCAGCTGTCACACTAATATTTAATTTCGGGAAAAGAGTAGTCATTACATATAAAGGATGGACTCTACAGTCAGTTACTTTCACAAATCCAATCTGTAATATTTGTGTCTGCATCACGCATGGATAGTAATGTGCGCAGAAGCACTGTTTTGGATTTCATTTTACGATGTTAACATAGATCCTAAAACTAGACATTCAATTTCAAAGGGTTAAGTGCAGGCATTAAGCAATGGATTGTAAGTTTAGGCAGAAAGGATGAAATGGTTACATTAAAGTATCGGGTTTGGGAGATGGTCAAGATTAGAATTAACCAGAGGTGGGTAGAGTAGCCAAAAAATGTACTCAAGGAAAAGTACTGTTACTTTAAGACTATAAATACTCAAGTAGAAGTAAGTATCCATACAAATAATTACTCAAGTAAGTTAAAAAGTATGTAGTGAAAAGTACTCAAGAGTACTAAGTACTGAGTTTCTCAGGATTTTATTTTTTAAATATACACGGCAAAACAAAGAAACAAAACAAAATAATATAAACAGCAATGTTCAAAAAAAGATATGTTAAATAACATAATTTTAAATAAAACAATTAATAAGGTCTTTAAAAATAACACTAATAACCCTTGAACTAAAAAAAATAAATAAATTATTGAATTCTTAAATACATCAACCTATAAATAAAATTATCAAAACCTGCTGGCAAACTCACTTTACGTATGAAACTACAGAGGCTGAAAAAAAGAGACCACTCAGAGTCTCACACACCTAGACACACCTAGGGCATGCAAAGTGAGTACAGGGAGAACAGGAAAGCTGTGTCACAGAACAGTGTCTCTGTGGTTGTGAGTGTTTGTGAGTTTGTGTCAATGTGATTGTGAGTGTGTGAGTTTGTGTGATTGAGAGCTTGTCTGATTGTGAGTGTGTGTGAGTTTGTTTGATTTGATTGATTACTGCGTGAGAAGTTGGGATTGTCTCTTGCAGTTTCAGGATCAGCGGTTTCTTCCATTTTCTCGACTCACCCTGCTCGCGTGAGCATAGCACGGCACGGCCATGGACACAACATTGGCGCGGAACCTTTGTCTATTAAAAACACTCATCATGTGAGTCACATGATGTGACTCAAGTGGCTGTATTTGATTGGCAAGATCATTTTGTCAGGTTTGTATTGGTTAAAATAGTCAAGTGATGATGTCCCTCAGGAAGAGAAATAGATCTTGCATGTAATAAAAAAAAGATATATAAAAAAAGTAACGACCGTCATGTAGCCAAATGGAACGGCGTAAAAGTACCATTCTTTGTTCAAACATAAATGTAAAAGTATTTTGCAATAAAACTACTCTACTACTAAATTACAATTCATCCAAAAAGGTACTCAAGTATTTGTAACAGAGTAAATGTAGCGTGTTACTACCCACCTCTGGAATAAACACACATACACACCTGCACACACGTACATCCTCATACAGTTTACATGGGACAGTTAGATCGGATTAAGCCTTATACCGATTTTGCTACTGGAACGGACCATGTCAATTATCCAAACGTACAATAGTTTTAAGAGATCGGATAATGGCCAGAGTATAGCTGAATCCGTTACCCGAGGTGGCGTTGTAGCCCTTTCAACAAGTGAGAGCCACTTCTGGTTGACCTCTACGTCCCAGCAACAACAAACTCAGGCAGCATTGGAGAAATATGTTTTCAGTAGACAGCTGTCTGTTCACTTCGGGTCCAGGTCATTTCTCTTACGATCCATTGTTCCGACCTCTCGGTCCTATGCGGACTCCTCCGGCGGCGGAACAGCGGGAGGAATCCAGCCGGAGGAGTTCTGCCATACGACCGAAGCGGTCAGAACAATGGAGCGTCGGAAGAAATGACATGGACCCGAAGTGAACTGACAGCTGTCCGCACACGGGCAGCAGATCCCTTTCTCCTCCATGTAGCGTTTCAATCTGGACTTCAGAGAGTCAAAGCCAAAGTTCCTTTCCCCCAATTCCTTTACCACCATGGCCGAGATAACCCCCACTAGGTGTGGAAGTACCAGAGAGTCGGAGAACCCGACGCAGTCTTAAGATTCATAATATCAGAGAATATCCCCGTCAGTTCGGGCGGGGCGCAATGAATGAAAAAAGATTGTATAGACGACAGAAGAAAAAAACGTTTATTTTGACAGATGTGCCCGAAGTAAGTACTTTGCAACCTCGTTGATGACCGACGTTTAAGAAAACGTACGCAATGTACTTTTAATTCAGACTTGGGTGAAATTGAAGCATAGTGTTTACTGAATGCATGTTGATGATGACACACTTCTTATAGGGGGTAATGGTATGACACCGGCTTCCTCAATCTCCTGCGTCACCTTTTTAAATAAATCGCCATTTCTTGTTTTCCGACGGCGACAACCATAAACATATAAAGAAATAATTAAAATTTATATTTATAACGAAATAAGAATTGTTGATATGTCTATGGCGACAACAACATGACTACCGTCTCCTTTGACTTCCGACTCACGTCCCCCAGCCGCAAGATCTCAAGCATGCGCGCAGAACGCGAAGTCCGATACGAGATCCGATGAGGGGTTAACATGCAGGTAGAGATCGGACTATGATCGAGTTATCTAGGTGTTCTTATCCGATCTCGCTTCTCCGTTCATGTACCGATTTTGGTCCGAAGTAGATCGGGTAAACGTGTTTTACGTGTATTTAAAAGTCTGGTTGAGGTCTTATTCGATTCTTTATCCAATAAGGACTGTGCATGTAAATGCACTGACTGATAGACGATGTTGACACCTGTGTTCTGACACCTTTGCGTCTGGAAATCGGTTCAATTGTGGCTCCGTTTTCTGTACACTTCAATGAGGCCTGTATTGTCAGCCAGAAATATCACAAGCCCAGTCTGTCTACTGTCTAATGCTTAACACTCTCAGCACTTCTAATAAGATACTATGTGGTGTGCTTTGTGGGAGAGACATACAGACAGAGACAGAGAGCGTTCCCATATGGGGCCCAAAACAAAATGGACCCC
Organism: Melanogrammus aeglefinus; assembly: GCA_900291075.1. NCBI lineage: Eukaryota > Metazoa > Chordata > Actinopteri > Gadiformes > Gadidae > Melanogrammus > Melanogrammus aeglefinus. The sequence goes on along the minus strand of OLKM01005890.1, from coordinate 7,782 downwards.
ATTATTATAATACCCCACCAGATGACAAGCTTTAATGGAGGGTTTAAAACAAGCAACTGTCCAGTTAAATAATCCTACGAGATGAGATAATTTAAATACGGTTTCAACAGCACAAGAACCATTCATTGTATTAACATCTGTCTTTATAAACGTTGAATTTTCCCAGCGTCTCATTGCAGGGCGTGAGGTGAGGAGTGGAGGAGACTCACTCACCCGGGAAGAAGACGTTGTTTAATGAGGAGGAAGCTCAGCGTGTCCTTATCGGGGTGTACACCGCTCTGTCACACTGAATGCATCTGCACATCGAGACCATTTAGCCACGCGCACACCTGCAAGTCTATAGATGGAAGCTGAATGTGTTGTGTGTGTGTGTGTGTGTGTGTGTTTTTTTTATTGAATGTGTGTTTGTGTGTGCCTGTCTTTATGTGTGTGTGTTTGCGTGTGTGTGTGTGTGTGTGTGTGTGTGTGTGTGTGTGTGTGTGTGTGTGTGTGTGTGTGTGTGTGTGTGTGTGTGTGTGTGAGATAGAGAGTGGGCAAAGGGGATAAGTGAGACAGTTATAGGCTGGCACAGGCACACACACTGCACGGACGTGTTCCCACACAGACACACAAACAAAAATACACACACCAAAATAAACACTTACACACACCTTAAGGCTATACAAGCAGTGTTGCAAGGTAGCCCACAAGGTTAGCGTTGGTGCGACTGCGGTAGAGCAGGGTGGCGATAAGACTCCTCACGTGGGTTCAGTAGAACCACACACAACAAAGGTTAACCGGAAGCCTGGCCTGGCCGATAAGACAGGACACAGAGAGACAGACAGAGATAGAGAAAGAGACAGAGAGTCGAAGAGACAGAGAGGGAGAAAGAGAGAGACAGAGAGTAGAAGAGACAGATAGAGAGAGAGACGGAGAGTCTGAGAGACAGAGAGGGAGAGAGAGAGACAGACAGAGTCGGAAAGACAAAGAGACAGAGAGAGAGAGAGAGAGACAGACAGAGAGTTGGAAAGATAAAGAGACAAAATAAGAGACAGAGAGAGAGAGGGAGAGGGAGAGAAAGCGAGCAAGAGAGAGAAAGTGAGCAAGAGTGTGCAAGAGAGAGAGTGCGAGAGTGAGAGAGAGTCATTGTCGGAATATGGAAGCATATATGTAGCAAAATTCAAATGGCAATGCAATTTGCAATTACGTTATGCAATTGACAATGCATTATGCAATTTCATAATGTAATTTGTAAATACGTTATTCAAAGTGTATTTTAATATGCAAAGTGACAATGCAATCCTCAATTAAATTTGCAAAAGTTCTAAAAATACAAATAGAATAACATTTTGTCAAATTCTTTGAGTTCCTTTATACAAATTGAAAAGCTATAGCGTCCCCGTGATTGCAATCCACTTCGCCACGCTCCGTGTGTTGCGATATTCAAATGACATTTCAATCCACAAAACGGAATCCAAAACGGAATCCAAAGTGGAATCCAAAACGGAATCCAAAGAGGAATCCAAAGAGGAATCCAAAACGGAATCCAAAGAGGAATCCAAAGAGGAATCCAAAGAGGAATCCAAAACGGAATCCAAAGAGGAATCCAAAAAGTCAATATGCAAAGTGGCAAACGTATCAGCCAATCAGCGTCTGGGCGGGAACTTCTACGTCACTTCCTCGTCAGACCGGCTGATCATCCACGCACGTGGCACGTTATTTTTTATGCCTACCATTGTGCCCTATTACTACGTAGTAATTAACTGAAAATTGGCGGAAAGGACGGTCAACATCATCTGCCAAACTTCGGAGCGCATCAATAATCTCCTCCATTGGTGACCATGGACCTGACACGAACGTGAACAAGGAAATTACGAGCAAGGGACGTAGTTCCCGCCCAGACGCTGATTGGCTGATACGTTTGCCACTTTGCATATTGACTTTTTGGATTCCTCTTTGGATTCCTCTTTGGATTCCTCTTTGGATTCCTCTTTGGATTCCTCTTTGGATTCCGTTTTGGATTCCTCTTTGGATTCCTCTTTGGATTCCGTTTTGGATTCCTCTTTGGATTCCGCTTTGGATTCCGTTTTGGATTCCGTTTTGCGGATTGAAATGTCATTTGAATATCGCAACACACGGAGCGTGGCGAAGTGGATTGCAATCACGGGGACGCTATTGTTATAACTTTTGCAAATGTAATTGAGGATTGCATTGTCACTTTGCATATTAAAATACACTTTGAATAACGTATTTACAAATTACATTATGAAATTGCATAATGCATTGTCAATTGCATAACGTAATTACTTATTGAATTGCAAATTGCAAATTGCATTGCCATTTGAATTTTGCTACATATATGCTTCCATAGTCGGAAATCCATCTAATCTCTGTGTATGTTTCATAAAGAGGGTTCACTCCTCAACTGAAATTCATGGCAACACGTTTCGTTTGAACATCTCACAGGGCTCTGCAGATTCAATGTCTTTGTCACATAATTGTAATACTTTTTTCGCCACCTAACTATTTCCCCCCTGAAGGAATATGTTGATGCTTTAGTAAGTATAGAATGGCTCGTACCATAATTGGCTTAAAATACCCCTGTGTGTGTTCAGTTTCGTTTAATCATTTTATTTTTTTATTATTTCCTTGACGTATTATATCAGCGTGTGTCCCCGTGCCGAGCTAATCCTCACCTCTCCCCGAGTGTTATGTGAGGCTAGTATAGCGCAAAATGATCATTGTATCATTTCTGTATCACGGTTTGGTTCAAATTGGGGAATCTAACCTGAGCTAATGTGACTAATCTGTGAAAGGCCATATTTGTATGGACAGAATTGATATGAAGGTGCGACTTCAAATGTTGATTAACACAATATATCAGCAATTTGTAGGCCTATAACGCTGCCTCTTCAAATTCTAGAGGGGCACAGGAGCCAATTTGTTTCGTATTTAATGATTTCATTTTTCTTTCTGAAGTACAACTTTCTCAAAGGTGAACCGAACACACTTTAGAATAAACAACTCAAATCAAGGCAAAAGTCAATGATAAAGTCAAAGTAGTTGAAGCAATATAAAAATAATATTGAAACATTCCCATTGACACCTGCCAGACACCCAGACAGATTCACTGTCCTAATTCCGGGTCTTCTAATCTTATGCATCTGAAATCACTGTAGCTTGCTTTGAATAAAATAGTCTTCTTAACCACTAAATAGTAGCTAGCTAATTTCCCCCTATTCTGCTGTAGTGCTTCTGCTTGAAACACCTTCGTTCTTTTCTCTCAGCTTTCATTAGATCACTGTGCTTCCTATCCCCGCCTCCTCTCTCTCTCTAGCTTTCTCTCTTATTTTGTTTGTTAAACAGCTCGGCTAATGAAGCAGCTTCTTTCCTTCCTCTGAACACACCACTGATTAGCATCCACACATACCTGGAGGCAGGCCGTGATCTCGTTCTCTTTGTCTTCCATTGATTCAATATATCCGTCGACGCTCGGGAAACACTGTTAAACAGACAAATATTTATAATTCATCCTTCGTTTCTGTGTACTCTTCCGGAGTAAGGGTACAAGTTTTTTTTGTGATCTTGTGTCTGTGTGTGTGGCGGGGGAGGGAGGGTGTAGGGAGGGACTGCGAGAGCGAGTGAGGATGTTTAGAGATATAATAACGGCAATGAAATGTGGGGCCCGCCATTAACCCGAGATTGATCTCCTTTGTCTTTGTGTCTGTTCCTTTGCTAATTACTGGGATACAGTCAAATGGAAAAAACAATTGACTGTAATGGCCCACCATAAACCAACAGTCAAGGGGGAAGCGATGCCACTGTTTACCCTCAGCAGCGGATGAATCGCTTGCACTCCTCAGATCCACAAGCAGCCACTTCATCCATGGCCCTTTGCCACGCCATGTTGGCAGACAAACGTAAACAACACTCCATACATAAACATACATCACGTCTCCATCGCCCATGACTGCAGCCCACGGTCACCCGCGGGTTATCGTATCAAAAAGCCGATCCTCTCGCAAGGACACCTCCGATAACCATCACGACGACGACACCAACAAGTGTGGACCACCCCACGCTACGGCTCCCACGACCGACTCATAGAGTGACCAGAACCCAATTCACTAGAAGTCGGAGAAAGACTACGTTTGTGCTGGACAAAGTGGGCAGGCCTGGTTTTACGTGAAATTACGCTCTAGGCGACACCTCCGAGCGAGGGGGGGGATTCGAACCTGGGACCTCAGCGGGGTTTTGAACGCTAAGTAAGTTAGCTGCTTGTTACCTTATCTGCGTTCGAGTCTTGTTTCGTTTTAGAGCAGGAATGTATGCATGGACTGGAAAGCCTCCTTTTGAGCAACCCGTTGTTTTTGACTCTCGCATTTTCTGTTACGTCGAATTCACCTCTGTGTGAAATGGAAAATTGACTTATGCAAACGTCACATAACACTTTACAAGACTCCCCTTGCACTGGTTTTCACCCATGGATATATGGTTTCCCCTATTTCCTTTAGTCGCACGGGTCGGCGCTCTCCTCCATATCTCCTGCCGTTCTGACCTGATTGTTTCTTGTCGGTGCGCGTGCCCTTAACCGGCGTCCGCGTCCCAGTTTGATTGACATGATCAAACAGCCCGCCCCTTCCTCTGATGACAGCCCTCACTGCTGTCTCCGCACACAGCTGTTTGATAAATGCTAGATTATAAAACACGCATTTCCAAAAAAAAATAAACTGGTCGACTGATAATCACAATGCGGGACAACATCTCAATTTGCGGGACGTGTATAAAGTCATGGAAATGCGTGACTGTCCCGCACAAAGCGGGACATCTGGTCACCCTACCGACTCAAGGTGGAGAGGCTTGGACCTGGAGTCAAAACCATTACAGCGGTAGGCGGCCCTCTTGAGGAGATATTACACTTAAGTACACACAGGCGTCTTCGATCCGGGGGGACAGGGAAGGACTGTATGCACCACCCCCCCCCCCCCCCCCCAGCCAGCAATGTTCCGTGTCAAGGCCTTTCTGTCAATAGACAAGTAATGGTTTTAGAGGCTTTGATAGACACACTGCAGTGTGTGTGCCAGTCAAGGAAACAGTGTCATCAGTAGATATATATACTGTAGATGTGTATCTTAAAGATGGGCTTCTGAACACACACACTCAAACCACTCGAAGTGTACACGCTCTGTTGTGGTAACCAACACAACGTCTCTCTCTCTCTCTCTCTCTCTCTCTCTCTCTCTCTCTCTCTCTCTCTCTCTCTCTCTCTCTCTCTCTCTCTCTCTCTCTCTCTCTCTCTCTCTCTCTCTCTCTCTCACTCTATCCTCATCTCTCCATCTCTCTCTCTCTCTCTCTCTCTCTCTCTCTCTCTCTCTATTCACAGTCCTATTCAGTCATTCTTCCATTCGCTTTTTCGTACAAATATGAACGTGAATTCACAAGGACATTTAGAGTAGAATTTGTTCCTGACTCCGCAAATACAAAGTGGTGTATTTATAAGTGTATGGTGTGTTATTTTGAAGTATATTGTACAGAAGCAACGGTGCTTCCTCTTACTCAGTCCATGAGACAGGCCCACCGACGCATGTGACCAGAAGACCATAGAATTCTGTTTTTAATGGATAACATGAATGTCGATTGGTGGTGTTGTTTATTATTCAGAGTTATTTTCCAGAAACAAGTATGATGCCCCTATTAAAAGAAGATGACGCTGGATTATATGGACATTTGTTGGTGGTCACTGGAACAAGGGAGAGGTGGTTTATGGCAGCTTTGTGATTTAGCGATACCGTCGTTGGAAACAGATTGATGTCAGACATTGTAAACAGCGTACACACATGGGCATGAATCTCTCGGGTTAATAAACTTACCTTTGTATTAAATAACATTAATGGACAATGGGGAAATCACATGCTGACATAAACGATGCTCCCTGGTGGCTAAGAATACATGCATATGCACACACAGAGATAACGGGTAGACAGACAGACGTGCAACATGAATAGATTTTACCGGGCAAATGAGGTTCGAAGTATACAACGTTTGGGGAGAAGCACTCACCATGAGCAGATGTTATGTGCTTTTGAAGTCGAAGTGGAATGAAGTTGGAGGGGAAAAGGGTGTGAGTGGGGGATCCTTGCTGTTGTGCATCTCCATTAGAGGGGGGTCTAATAATCTCCATTGATTGGTCTAATAAGACCAAGTAACCACGTTAGCTCCAATCTAACGAGTTATTTCGAGGTAAATGCTGAGCCAGTTGGCGGGCAGAGCACAGAAAATGTACGATAATGGGATCAGCCCCGTTCCATTTAGCCTTTTAGCTGCTGTGTTTGTCCCCTTAGTCGGGCAATTTTGGCATTTTCCCAAAAACATTTGCAGAACTCTGCTCGCTGGGTTGTACGTTACTGTTCTGGAGACGTTGGAGAACCTAAGCCTTGGAACAACATGAGCTCCATGCGGAAGCAAGGTGATACGGTACATCCGGAAGGGGGGAAAGTGGGAGCCGGGAAGTAAGGGGCTCCTGGAGCCAACGGAGTACAGGTCATGTGCCCATTGCTGAAAGTAGGCAGGCTGCTCTACTGTATCCGGCTCCCAGGAAGCCATGTGCTGTTTTCTTTGTCTCTTCTCACACTATGGCACTTGCTTACTAATCACACAAAACATAAAAAAATAATAGGTAATTATTGGAAGTTGGCAGGGCGACGCTGCACCTATCTCCCTCACTACCCCCCTCTTGTTTAATAGTCAATACATTCTCACATTCTCCATCTCTGTTGTTACCACTCAGTCACTCTCTCTCTCTCCCCCTCTCTCACTCTCTCCATAAAGCATGGTGATACATCCCGTAAATCAGTTTACCCTTGGCTATGAGGTGGGGAGTCAGTATAGCAGAGACAGAGGACAATTCTGCGAGACCCATCAATGAGGCGAGACACAGAGACACAGAGAGACAGAGGGACAGAGGGACAGAGGGACAGAGGGACAGAGAGACAGAGAGACAGAGACAGAGAGACAGAGACAGAGAGACAGAGAGCGAGAGATGGAGTGAGAAAGACACAGAAGGCTATCAGTTGGAATGAAATGGATTTTTAAAGAGCACCGTGGAGGCTCTCCTCCCACTCCGTATCTGGATCTGATTTAATGAGCGGTTCCAGAGTCGGATGTCCAAGTCTCCGCCGTACCCCTGGAACCTGCTCCTCGGCGCTGCCTCCACCTCCTCGGCTCCTTCTAATCTTTCCACACCTCCATCACCTTCCTCCTCCAATGGATCCGCTTAAAGATTTCTCCTCTCCATGCATCGCACCCCCACCCAGCCTGCCTGCCTGCCTAGCGCCAACGCCAGCCATCCCAACCCCCCCCGCCCCGCCGTCTCCCGTCTCCACTGCCCACACACCCACATTCACACAGACACAGACACACACACACACACAGAAAGCCCCCCCTGCACACTCACTCTCTCACACACACACACACACACACACACACACACACACACACACACACACACTGAGAAAGACAGACACAAACAGGCAAACACACACACACACATACTGACACAGACATAAAGACACACGCATATATAGTAAGACACACAAACCTGCACGCACACACAAACAAAAACACACATAAAGACACACACACACACACACACACACAAACAAAAACAAAAAAACACACACACACAAACACACATCCAAACGGCACTCGGTTCTCCTCCGTATATTTCCCTCCCTCCATAATCCAATCCCTCTCATTTGACATTCAAATGGAGACCGGGTGGGCCCACTAGTCCGAGGAGGGAGA
>OLKM01005889.1:0-15665 GCA_900291075.1 Melanogrammus aeglefinus | reverse complement strand
TTAATAGCCTAGCAAAGTATTGACTCACCACCTAGCTCTGTTGCTTGGCATGGGCTAGGCGACTGGGTTGATTTCTTCTCCATCATGACTGAGACGGAACCTTCCTCTGGCTAAAAGCTCCCACTTGCTTAAGCACTTCTCGTCTGTCCTCTTCTGCCAGCAATTTAAGGGACTGATTTCGGGTGGAGAAGGGGCATTTATGAGTATAGCAGTCAGGGGCACATCTTATCACCAAAGTGCAGACGCGCGAGAGCGCAGGTTTTCATGTAGGTGGGGTCTCCAAACTTGGGCTCAGTGTTTTTTGAGCTTGGAACCAGAGCAACACCATTGTGAATCGTTGGGATAAGTTCCCTTCAGCGTCTGTGATTGCTACTTGCAAATGGTTGGGAAAGTCGGGCAAGTGTGCTGAGTTGATACCTTGTGCGATGCCACTCAAGGCGATGTTCTTGTCTGTTCTGTAGCGCTCTCTGTTTATATCGTGACTATTGTCTCTATGGGTTCGCACATAGTGATTACTGTGTCCCGCCATTCACAGTCATGATCTCACAGTGTGCTTTAGGCTGGCGGATGGCACCGGTTCGCTTCAGAGTAGCAACAAGCTCTTTGCAGTAACTCCATCAGGTCCACTACATCCTCAATGGGTCAAATCAGCGCCCTTTGTACTGAACGTATGTCTCAGCACGTGTTATGATTGTGTCGAGCACGGAAATCCAGTTGATAGGATCGGAGTGGCCTTTATGTTTGAGCCTGGTCACTTGACATAACTATTTGTCGTGACCAGTCTGTATTCCGTAAGCACATTAACACACTGGTAATCTGCTCATGGAGTTTTCGCTGGTTTTTTCAGGGTGGGTCAAATTCCACAGTTGCCAAAATAACGACTTTCACCAGCTTCCCACTCCTGATGTATGTTGGCCACTGAGGACTGTGTATGCGCTCTTTTTTAACTCATCAGCCAATATTCTGTGGGTTACGGCGAATACCACCGTTGCTGCTTAGAGCTCTCTGGATGCATCCGAAAGGTCTGTCCTTATCATGGTAGCTGCTTCTTTGCCCGGTCGCAGACCGTTTGCCTTAGGCCGGTAGCATGCACCCAGCGTCAACGGCACCGAATTTAGCACCTATGTCCAATTAGTCTGGGCCACTTGTGAATCCTTGCAGCGACCCGATATTAACGGGCGCATATCCAAGAGAGCACGGTCACACAGGATCTGGCAGCTTTGATTTGACATCCTGTTCGTACTCTATTGGAGATCTCGACCGACGAAACTGGCATAAGGCTTGTGGAGGTTTGAGCTTTGCACACTGTACTGCACCATGATTAGACGTACCCGTCTTGTGGACTGTCATGGACATGACACCTTTGCAGCTTTTGCAAATGACAGCCTGCCCTGGCGTGTTCATCATGGATTCACCCTTCATTAAAAATGTTCCAGACAGCACTTTTCCGACCTTTCTCTTTTCTTTTTTTTATTCGCCCTTTTTTATCTTTTCCCTAACTACCTTCGCCTCGCTGCCATCTTCTCAGTATCAGACGCGTGTATGCTATAGGCCCTACATGGACTAATTCATTTACGTGCCCTGATGAGAATTGCATTATTTCCCAAATGTGCTTGGAAAGTAAACGGATTTAACATGTGTATATATTTTTGAATTTCGTTGTTAAACCGCCAACCGCCCCGAATTTTAATTAAAATATTATTTTTTGTCACGTCACCCGCCCGATCCGCGGTTTAAGCGCAGAGTCCGCGGTGAACCGCCAACCGCGCATCTCTAAATTAGATATATATATTATAGACACACACACACACACACCACACACACACACAACACACACAACACACACACACACACAACACACACACACACACACACCACACACCACACACACCACACAACACACACACAGGGACGGAAATATTAATTTGCCCTCGCTGATTTGTAGTTTGCCCATGTCACAAAGACACAGTCTATAATTTATGGTAGGTTCATTACAATACGTGCGAGATGGATATCAAAGAAAGATCCAGGAAATCAACTTTAAATAAAAGATTATAAACAGACTTGCTTTTTATGTGAGTGAACATAAGTATTTGATCCCTGTCCATGCCAGTCATCATCAATTCTGGCTCCCACAAGACTGGTTACATACCTCCTACTCCTTAGATACACTGAAAAAAACTTAGTTGTCCTTCGTAAGAAGCCATATCAAGGTTCTGGAGCTGGCCTAGCCAGTTCTCTCAGACCTAAAATCACAATTGAAAATCTTTGGAGGGAGCTGAAACTGTTTTCAGCGTCAGCCAAGGAAACCTGAACTGATCTCTGAGAGAAGTGTGTGTGGAGTGTGTGGCCAAAATCCTCCTTGCACAGTCTGTGCAAACCTGGTGAAGTACAGGAAACGGTTGACCTCTGTAATTGCAAATAAAGGCTACCTCTACCAAATATTAACCGTTGGTGTTTCAAAATACTTATTTTCAGCTGTATCACACGATAATTGTTAAAAAATCATAGATTGTGATTTCTGGATTTTGGCTTTTTTAGATTATCTCTCACACAGGTGGACATGCACCTACCATGAAATTTCAGAGACCCCTCCATGATTTCTAAGTGGAGAACTTGCAAATAGCAGGGTGTTCACAGTACTTATTTTCTTCACTGATATATATATATATACTATATAATTATTATATTTGTACAGTGAAGAATATATACTACTATACATACATACACACAACCAGTGGGCCAAAAAGTATAGTTGAGTCAGCCACCAATTGTGCAAGTTCTCCCACTTTAAAAAAGATGAAGAGGCCTGTCTAATTTTCATCTCAGGTTACGCTCAGCATGAAGAGACAAAATGAAAAAAATCTAGAGAATCACTGTCTGATTTTTAAAGATAGATTGCATATGGCAATAATTAGTATGGTCATTTCAATACTAAGTTGTCATGTCATTTTCACAATACTTTGTGTGCAGTGCCGCGTGGTTTGCTGGCCAATGACAGAGGGTTAAAGTTTCTGTAAGTCTTTACAGTTTTCACCACACTGCTGCTGTATTTTGCGCCCCATTCCTCCAGGCAGATTCTCCTCGATAGAGCAGTGATGTTTTTGGGCCTTTGCCTGCGGCAACACAGACTTTCAACTGCCTCCAAAGATTTTCTATGGGTTGAGATCTGTAGACTGGCTTAGGCCACTCCAGGCCTTTGAAATGCTTCTTACGAAGCCCACTCCTTCGTTGCCCGGGGCGGTGTGTGTGGGTGTTCGTCATGTCCCTGCTAAAAGACCAGCCACGTTTCATCTCAGTGCCCTTGCTTGATGAAGGAAGGTTTTTCACTCAAATCCTCACGATACTGGCCCCAGATCATTCTTTCCGTCACACGGCATCAGACGTCCTCGTCCCTTGGCAGAAAAACAGCCCCAAAGATGATGTTGATGTCTTCCACCCCCAGCTTCACTGGTAGTAATGTGTGTTCTTCTGGACATGTCAGCCTTCACATTTCTTTTCTCCTCCAAACACCGACGAGTTGAGTTTTTACTAATAAGTTCGTATTTTGGTCTTCATCTGACCATATTACTTTCCTCCCCAACTCCTGTTCTCTGAGATCATCCAATGCTCTCTAGGCAAACTTCAAACGGGCCCGGATCTGCACTGGCTTTAGTAGGGGACCCGTCTGCACTGCAGGATTTGGTCCCTGGCGCGCGCTCAGTGTGTTAGTGATGGTAGCCTTTGTTATTTGGTCCCAGCTCTCTGGAGGTCATTCACTAGGGTCCCCCCCCGTGTGGTTCTGGGAATTCTGTTTCCACCGATTCCTTGTGATCATTTTGACCCCACAGGTGAGATCTTGCGTAGGAGCCCCCAGATCGAGGGAGATTATCACAGTGGTTCTTGTATGTCTTTCCATTTCCTAATAATTGCTCTCCACAGTTGATTTCTCACACCAGCTGCTTTACCTATTGCAGATTCAGACTTTCCAGCCTGGTGCAGGTCTACAATTGTGTTTCTGGTGTCCTTTGACAGCTCTTTGTTTTGGCATAGTGGAGTTTGTAAGTGTGGACTGTTTTGAGGTTTGGGACAGGTGTGTCTTTTATACTGATAAGAGTTTCAAACGTTGCCATTTAGTACAGGTAACGAGTGGAGGACAGAGAGCCCTCTTAAAGAACGAAGTTACAGGTCTCTGTGACAGCCAGAATTCTTGCTGGGTTTGTAGGTAATCCAGAAAAATCACATTGTCTTTATTTTTTTAAGATTTTTTGGAACTTATGTGTGGAAAATACCAGTATTTTGGTCACCTACAACCAGCAAGATTTCTGCTGCTGTCACGACCTGTACCACCTTCTTATTTAAGAGGCTCCTCTGTCCTCCACCTCTGTTTACCTGTATTAATGGGAGCCATGTGTTTTGATACTCCTTTTCAGTTATAAAAAAGACGCCCTGTCCACACAACCTCAAAACCAGTCACATCCAATCCTTCCACTATGGCCCAGGACCAAAGAGCTTGTCAAAAGGACACACCGAGAACACACCATTTAGACCTGCCACCAGGCTGGGAAGTCTGATCATCGCAATAGGTAAGCAGCTTGGTTGTGAAGAAATCAACTGTGGGAGCAAATTATTAGGAAATGGAAGACCATACAAGAACCACTGATAATCTCCCTCGATCTGGGGCTCCACGCAAGATCTCACCCTGTGGGGTCAAAATGATCACAAGGAAAAAAAATAATAAAAAAATCCCAGAACCACACGGGGGGACCTAGTGAATGACCTCCAGAGAGCTGGGATCAAAGTAAACAAAGGCTTACCATCACTAAACACACTACGCCGCCCGGGACTCCAATCTCTGCAGTGCCAGACGTTGTCCCCCCTGCTAAAAGCCAGTGCATGTCCAGGCCCCTTTTTGAAGTTTGCTAGAGAGCATTTGGATGATCCAGAACAGGATTGGGAGGAATGTTCAGATGAAACCTTAAATAGAACTTTTTTGGGTAAAAACTCAACTCGCTGTGTTTGAAGGAGAAAGAATGCTGAGTTGCATCCAAAGAACACCATACCTACAGTGGAGCATGGGCTGGAAACATCATGCTTTGGGCTGTTTTTTCTGCCAAGGGACCAGGACGTCTGTTTCCGTGTGGACGGAGAGAATGAATGGGCAGCCATGTATCGTGAGATTTTGAGTGAAAACCTCCTTTCCATCAGCAAGGGCACTGAAGATGAAACCGCTGGCTGGGTCTTTCAGCATGACAATGACCCCAAACACACCGCCCGGGCAACGAAGAGGTGGCCTTCGTAAGAAGCATTTCCGGCCCTGGAGTTGCCTAGCCAGTCTCTAGATCTCAACCCCATAGAAAATCTTTGGAGGCAGTTGAAAGTCTGTGTTGCCCAGCGAAGGCCCAAAAACATCACTGCTCTAGAGGAGATCTGCATGGAGGAATGGGCTAAAATACCAGCAGCAGTGTGTGAAAACCTTGTAAAGACTTACAGAAAACGTTTAACCTCTGTCATTGCCAGCAAAGGGCATGCAACAAAGTATTGAAATGACCATACTTATTTTCCACCATAATTTGCAAATAAATTCTTTAAAAATCAGACAATGTGATTCTCTAGATTTTTTTTTTTTTCATTTTGTCTCTAATAGCTGAGGTATACCTATGATGAAAATTACAGGCCTCTCATCTTTTGGGAGAACTTGCATCAAGTGGGAGAACTTGCACAATTGGTGGCTGACTAAATACTTTTTTGCCCCACTGTATATATGTATGTATGTATGTATGGAGGTTTCTGTGTGTGTATATACAGTGAAGAAAATAAGTATTTGAACACCCTGCTATTTTGCAAGTTCTCCCACTTAGAAATCATGGAGGGGTCGGACATTTTCACGGTAGGTGCATGTCCACCGTGTGAGAGATAATCTAAAAAGAAAAATCCAGAAATCACAATCTATGATTTTTTTTAACAATTTATTTGTGTGATACAGCTGAAAATAAGTATTTGAACACCAATGTTAATATTTAGTAGAGTAGCCTTTGTTTGCAATTACAGAGGTCAAATGTTTCCTGTAGTTCTTCACCAGGTTTGCACAGACTGCAGGAGGGATTTTGGCCCACTCCTCCACACAGATCTTCTCTAGATCAGTCAGGTTTCTGGGCTGGCGCTGAGAAACAGAGTTTCAGCTCCCTCCAAAAGATTTTCAATTGGATTTTAGGTCTGGAGACTGGCCTAGGCCACTCCAGAACCTTTGATTATGCTTCTTACGAAGCCACTCCTTGGGTTTTCCTGGCCTGTCTTGCTTTGGGTCATTGTCATGTTGGAAGATCCAGCCACGACTCATCTTCAATGATCTGACTGAGGGAAAGAGGTTTGTTTCCCTAAAATCTCAACAATGCATGGCTGCAGTCCTCTTCTCCTTAATACAGTACAGTCGTCCTGTCCCATGAGCAGAAAAACACCCCCAAAGCATGATGCTACCACCCCCATGCTTCACAGTAGGGATGGTGTTCTTGGGATGGTACGCATCATTCTTCTTCCTCCAAACATGCTTAGTGGAATTATGGACCAAAAAAGGTCAATTTTGGTCTCATCTGACCACAACTTTCTCCCATGACTCCTCTGGATCATCCAAATGGTCATTGGCAAACTTAAGATGGGCCTTAACATGTGGTGGTTTAAGCAGGGGAACCTTCCGCGTGCAATGCCATGATTTTCAAACCATGACGTCTTAGGTGTATTTACCAACAGTGACCATGGAAACGGTGGTCCCAGCTCTTTTCAGGTCATTGACCAAGTCCTGCCGTGTAGTTCTGGGCTGACTGCTCATCTTTCTTAGCATCATTGAGACCCCACGAGGTGATATCTTGGCATGGGGCTCCCGCTCCGATTGAGATTGACCGTTCATGTTTAGCTTCTTCTCCATTTTTCTTAATGTTTGCTCCAACAGTGGACCTTTTTTCACCAAGCTGCTTGGCAATTTCTCCGTAGCCCTTTGCAGCCTTGTGGAGTTGTACAATTTTGTCTCTGGTGTCTTTGGACAGCTCTTTGCTCTTAGCCATGCTGAATGTTTGGGTCTTACTGATTGTAATGGGGGTGGACCAGGTTTCTTTATGCAGGTTAACCTCACACCAGGTGCATCTAATTCAGGATAATACAGTGGAGTGGAGGAGGACTTTTTAAAGGCGGACTAACCAGGTCTTTGAGGGTCAAAAATTCTAGCTGATAGGACAGGTGTTTTAAATACTTAATTTAAGCTGTATCACACAAAAAAAATCATAGATTGTCATTTCTTGCATTTTTCATTTTAGATTATCTCTCACACAGTGGACATGCACCTACCATGAAAATTTTCAGGACCCCTGCATGATTTCTAAGTGGGAGAACTTGCAAAATAGCAGGGTGTTCAAATACTTATATTTACTATATATTATATATATACTTATATTTATTTTCTTCACTGTATATATGCAATGGAGTACCTGAAGGAAGTAGTACCGGGAGCCTATTAAAGGACATGTATAATTTCCAAAAGGGATGTAATCGGACTCAAGGAATCTATAACCCAAGTAATATAATTAAGCAATATATCACGACAGGGCCGTGGTATATGCTCGTTAATACCACGGCTAAGGGGCGTTGTTCGGCCCGACGCGAAGCGGAGGGACGACAACCCCCTTGGAGTGGTATAATGAGCATATACCCACGGACTGGAGTGATATATTGCTTTTATAAAACGGTCACTAATAACGGCAATATGAAAGAGGAATACGCAATCAATTTCAGGTACAAAAAAAAAAAATCACACAATTATAGCCTACCTAACTGATAAAATTAGCCCCATTATGAAAAAAATAGTCCCTCCTTTCCGGACGTTTAGCTCTGCATGTCTCTTTTTTCTCGCCTTTTTTTTCAGGAGCAGGTCACTCCTCAGTCCGCCTCTACCATTGTTAACCCTATCTCGGAGGTGAAAGTTAACCTTAAACATGTCAATTCAAAACGAATTTAGTCAATTTATTTAACCTTGTCAAACACTTCGGCTACTTTTGCTATGCTACCTCTAGCCTCCTACTGTAACAGTTGGTTGTTGCCATGGAGACATTGTTGCTTGCGGAATGATATGCTGCTGCGATAAGGCTTTTTAGAATAGTAGCCGTGGTATATATGCTCAATTATACCACGGTTAACAGCCAATCAGATCGCCGGATTTCACTTTCCGTTTTATTAACCTAATATAACCTGTGTACGTATTTTAACCACGAGTGAGAGGAGACCAAAAACTACGTTGAACCAATTTAATACAGACAATGAACTGCCCTAGGAGACACATTAAACACACTTACCATATCAACATTTCAATACACACTCACACTCTACCTCCCCAATGCTGTGTACCCTCCCTTTAACCCAATCACACACGCCCGCACACACACAGACAGTCCGACCTGAGGCCCTTCTTTGGTGGGGCCTAAAGAATGTCCTCGTGCTCGTAGTGCAGCGCCCGCTGCGATCGGTTGGTGAACGTGGAGTGGGGGGAGGGGAAAGGGGGGAGTCGAAACTGCCGGATAGATACAAAGGGGGACGTTGGGAGGGGGGACACCTCCCTTGTAGATGGGTGAAAGATCGGCGGGTGCTGCCTGGTAGGGGGGTTTGAAACCCGCCTCACGAACCTCGTCTGGATCGAAGGAGACCAGCCTCTTCCTGGGTCCCTCTGGCGAGACTGGGCCGCGACGCGCGCGTGCTCCTGGATAAGCGCTCTTTCACACCACGAGGAACACTAGAGCGGGCGACTGGGCCCGCGAGCACGTGCCTCTGGGTAGCGCCCTTCCCCACAAGAAAATTACTAGCGGGCGACACGGACGGCAAACGCACCTCCGTCTGCCGATACACCGTGCTGCGCGGACAGCACGAAACACACACAAGGATTCTAAGTCGAGAATATTCCAAGTTCTCGACTTTTACGTCCGCACACCGTGCAGTTTCCAAATGCAGGGTTGCTAGCACAATTACTTCGCGAACGGCCGACTACGCGAGACCTGACTAATTGACTGCGCGAGTGACCGTATCACCGGTTAGACTAAATCACTCCGCGCAGATAGATCTTCATAACAAACAAATCATAACATGCCCAAACTCGTTGGCATGGACCAAACTGACATAAAAGGGCAAACAAAAGAAATGAGTAATACAATAACCCAGTAACCCCAATACTACCCCAATTAGTACAGTAATGATTAACCACAACAAATAGAATAAACATTTAATCCCTGAACAGGTATGAACTATTAATTGCCCTTATATGCAATTAAAGGGGACAACAATATGAACACATGCAAACCTTCAGAACAATATATATATATATTATATATATATAATATTAGGGCTGTCAAAAGATTAATTTTTTTAATCGCGATTAATCGTATTTTGTCCATAGTTAACTCGCGTTTAATCGCAAATTAATCACATTTTTTGGCCCATTTTTTTCTCGTTTAAATGTACCTTAATTTTTTTTTTTCATGTTCTTAATACTTTTAACAACATAAGGGCAAATATATTTGCTTTATGAAAATGTTTATTTAACACTTCAAA
Organism: Melanogrammus aeglefinus; assembly: GCA_900291075.1. Classification (NCBI taxonomy): domain Eukaryota; kingdom Metazoa; phylum Chordata; class Actinopteri; order Gadiformes; family Gadidae; genus Melanogrammus; species Melanogrammus aeglefinus. Next base: position 6,101 of record OLKM01005889.1, on the reverse strand, counting down.
TATCCCCTTATCTTAAGTGGGATCAAAACATGGTGATCAAAACATGGTGATACAAAGAATAGATCACAAACAAATAAAGTGCACATGTCAAAGGAGGTAGTGTAACTCAACATGTAGAGTGCAGAACAATTTTCTTGAGAAAATTAACATGAAAAGACCATCAATGCAAACATGGCTAGTGAAAACAATACACAGTAAATGAGCTGTTACATTAAATCTGTGTCTCTGCTGTTTCTATATACAGTATTACTTCTATTTCTTTGCACTGAGCCAGTTGCTCAAACAGACGAGCCTGTTAACATTCTCTGACAGGGCAGCTCGCTTCTTCTGAACAATATGCCTGACAGTGAGAATAGCCTCTCACACGGCACGGATGTGGAGGGCTTTGCCAAGTATTTGCGTGCAAGGCTGGCTATCTCACTGTGTGCTCCTTCATGTGTGGACCACCACTGATTAGGGTTAGCCTCCATGGCAATAGTGGGCTCTACCATGTAGCGCTCCACCCATTTTTCAACACAGTCCTCCTCTTCATCAGAAGAAGAATCTTGGGCAAGCATGAGAGCCTATTTCTTCTTCGGTGGCTCAGAGGTAGGTGGTTGCTCCGGATGTGCAGGCCTCTCCCTCTGCCTCTCCCTGAGCAAGGCACTGACAGAGCACCATACCTCAGCCCTGTCAGGTCTGCTTGGACACTTGAGATCCTTGAGCCTAGGGTCAAGTGCTGTGGCAACCCTCAACCATGGGATGTTGTTTTTTTTTCTTTCGGCTCATCCATGTCTTTTTATGAAGGTGTCCTTGAACCCTAGCCATGTAAAGTTGGGTCATCCTCAGCAACCTCCATCACTCGCGATAGATGACACAATGCTGGCAGCAACATCGAGCAGGACACAAACTTCTCTCCTCCTAGAAGTTCACTTACACACCTTTAATACAAGTGAAAAAGTACTTATGTTAGGAACCTGTTTCTGTCTGTCCCTCTCTCTCTGTCTCACACACACACACTCTCTCTCAGACAAACACACACACACACTCTGTCACACACACACACACACACTCTTTTTCTCTCAACACACACACTCTCTCTCTCTCTCTGTCACACACACACACACACACACTCTCTCTCTCAGACACATACACACTCTCTCTCTCTCGCTCTCTCTCTTACACACACACACAATCACCCGCTCTCTCTCTCACACACATGCTCTCTCTCACACACACACACTGTTAATTACTGTTAACAACAAAACAAAAAAAGAATCAATAAATTACCTGCAATGCTCCAGGACTGTCGCCAACCTCTTCAGCTTATCCAGCTCAGCTGTTGTTGGCATGGTGACTTTGGTCGCATGTAGGGCCAGTGCATCTCACAGTGGTTCTTGATTCCTCAGAATACGAGTGATCATCTCGAGGGTACTGTTCCATCTCGTTGACACCTCCTGTGTGAGTGCCTCAGTCTTCTGATTGTATGCAATTTGCTGCTGTTCAAGCTCTGCAGCGTTAGCTGGGCTATGCTTGAAATGACCCACAACTTTTCGACATTTTGCCAGTGCGCTGTCAAATTGGTTGTTCTGGAGAGAAACCGTTATGGATCGATGAAGGCTATGTGCGATGCAAGGGATATGCTCGAACGGGAGTTTTCTGGCCGCTGCAATCATGTTTCGGCACTGTCAGTGGTCAGTGTGCTGACTTTATTCTCAATGTCCCACTTTTCGGCTACTCGCATAAAGTGCTCAGCGCATGTGTCGCCGTAATGCCTGTCCTCTGTTTTCATAACAGTCAAAGCGTGCAAGGCAAGTTCCCACTGTGGATCAAAATAATGCGCAGTGACTCCCAGGTAAATGTGATTACCCAGAGATGTCCAGTAATCTCCGGTGAGTGCAACGATGTTAGCTTGTCCCAACGCCTCCTCCACTTAAGCTTTCTCGTCAGTGTACAGGTCGTGTATCTTACCGGTGGTAGTTCCCCTGGAAGGCAGGTTATATGTGCTGTCGTTAGATGCTATACGAATTATTTGTAGCAGACCATCATCCTCCACAATGTTAATCGGCCTGCAAGCTGTAGCCACCCATTTAGCTATCGCTGTTGTAAGCTGGTTGCTTGTCGACTTGTCAAGGCGCTTTTTTTGGAATGTATCCAGGGTTGTCTGCTTTTGGCAAGGGGGCGGCGGTGGGCTCTCCGCATCTGCCGTGTTTGGCTTGCAAGTGATATCTCAGACTGGACGTACTTCTATGGTAACTGATTTCAAACCCACAGTAAGTACAGATAACTTTTCCCCTATCGACTGAACCATCCGGCAGTCTTTTAAAGGTGAATTTGCCGTTCACAAGTCCTTTCTCCATTTCCTGGCTTTTCTCACTGTTCCCAAGCTGGCGCCAATCCTGCTTCTTCTTCTGCCTCCCTCTGGATCAAGACTACAGGTGCCACTGACGGCCGTAAATCATACGATGCGCGGGAAGGGAGGCGAATGCTCTTTGTTTACATCTAGAGGTCTTGCGTTAATGACGCGCTAAAAAAATGGCGTTAGAGGATGTTGCGTTAACTCGTTATTAACGCGTTAACTTTGACAGCCCTAATATATATATATATATATATATATATATATATTTTTTTTCACTCACACACACAAACCTAATAGGCTACCTAATATTGCGCTGGAACGCGCAAGAATGGTAACCATAGCAACGCCTGTAAACAAACCCCGTGAAGGCCAATCCCTACGAGAGCTCCCCGCGCTTCGGCCACCCGGAGGCGCACAGAGCTTTTGGCCGTGATATTATGTATACAATTATCTTATACTATTATATATAGAACGTTATAAGAAAGACGCTGTCACAAAGAATTGGCGCGCTGCCAGACGATGTCACCGAGTGTGAGAGGAGAGTTGACGGAGAAGATGGCTTCTTCTTATTTATTTTTCTTCTGGATTTCTCTCGCAGAAGCAGCGCCCCTTATGTGCCTTGAGTGTGTACTACAGCGTTTCTACAGATCTACCCGGTTTCGCTTGACTCCGTCTTTACGGAGATACTCTGAAACCGGATAGATCGAAACCGTAACAGTTTCATCTTCGTGTAGATGGGGCCTAAGTCGCCCGGGGCTGTCTCCCCGTCTTGGTGAACGTGTGTTCGCCAAGTGTTATCCGGCGCCTTATATAGCGCTCCGGATTATAAGGTGCACTGAGGTTTTTTGAGAAAATTGAAGGCTTTCAAGTGCGCCTTATATTGTGGAAAATACGGTATTCACATTAAAAGGAACTGTATACATTCTCCCTGTATCTTAAGATACATCCCTTCCTCTCTCTAACTGAGAGAGGTTAAGATAGTTAACTGGAGGCTCTATGTCTGATACTAAGGCCAGGCTAATCGACTGACTCCTTTCATATGTCGATTCCTTCAACCTTCTTGCAGCCTTGCTTGCAGACTTGGAGACATATCCACTTCTCCCATAGTGTATTGCAGTTAACTTGGCCTCTTGCCGCCAATTCCTAAACTCTCAACTATGGTCACTCCCACTTACCTTTGGGGGGGGGGGGGACTGTCCTTCATATGCATGCCATGCAGGCTAGAATTGCGAAACATTATTGAATTATTCTTATAATTGACATTGCTCTGGGCCATTCGGAATCTCGGCACTTGCTTCAGAAACTTGAAGCACACGACGCCAACTGAGCTAGTCTTTGGATGAGATGCCTGGCTACTGCGTGAGTCTGATGGAAACTCTTAATGTCAATTTGAAGTAGGGGTGTAGGCCTACGGTATAGAAAGTACACCTGTTAATTTGCGGTACGGTATGGATTTCGACGTTACCGTGAGACCGGTGTGACCGGTAGACAGTGTTGTGTGTAACGCGTAACAAAGTAAGTAACGCTTTACTACAGTAACCGAACTACTTTTCATGTAAAAACTATAGTTGCGCGCAACTACTGAAAATCTGGTAAAGAAACATAGGTCCTTTTTCAATTCGGCCCAACGTTACTATTTGTTTGCTTGATACAACTAACGTTTGCTACCGCTTTTTTGACGTGATATAATTTACAATAATATTGTATTTTTAGGACAGAGTACTGCACAAACGTAGACCTTGCATAAAGTTAGTCAATTCTAACAACATAGCGCTATTTAGATAAATAATCTGGCAAGGGTGAGGTACTAGGCTAATACACCAACAGCAAATGTCTGTATAATAAAAGGCTCACCTTTTTTACTCTGAGGAGTTTGGAGGTCTGAGTACATACTAGGGACGGTGAGATTGAATGATTTCATAGATCAAGTGATCACATTATGTACTCTATTTCAAATCATTTACTCGCTTTGGAAAGAATATTTTTTTTACTTGAACACATAACATGTCATTTTGTCAACAACCTGTTTACTTTTGCAAGGGAATACTGTAAAACTTATCACAGTGGTGCGCTTCCATCTTAACCTTGTTAGTTCTATAGTAATAGAAACAAACTATATAATACCAAAAAATCAAGCTGTAGCAATACTCTATAGGTAAAGCGGGGTTGAGGTGGTGCTAATGCAGAACGCCAGGCTGGTTCTCTGGGCATTTCACTCGCAATCTGGTACAACAAATTGCATCAGTCCATTCAGTTTAGAAGCCCGCATTCAAAGTCAAGCTACAAGCTTTTGATCACTAATTGGCATTTTGGTTTTTGGTGATAATTGCCTAACCGTTGCATTTATTTTTCACTTGGTTAAGAAAACATCCAAACCGCTAAAGCAGTGACATGCACATGACTAAATATACTCCTTACATTAGGGTACAAACAGTACATGCAATTAGTGGTACATTACATACAGCAGGTTATGCACCAGTACAGGACAAAAATATCTTCCTTGTTTTGTGCAAACTCCACTCAACTAAGTGTTGTCCTTTACACACCACGGCCTGCTGCTTCTCCACAGACGTCGATATGACGACCACTACAATGATGGCGACAGGGGTGGGCGGTCTGATCGGTGGTCCATTAGAAACGCAGAGACAGACCCACAGGAGGAGGGGTCGATCCTCTAGCCCCAGCCAACTCAGGAAGCCCAGCAGCAGCAGAAGAGAGCCTCCCAGTGAAAGAAGAAGAAGGAGGAGCTAGATCCCATCCTGAGCCGGACGGAGAGCTTACATCCCGCCCGCCCAAGCTGCGCATAGATGCAGGCCCAGATCAACGGACAAGACCAGGTAAGACAACTGACTAGACCAGGTTAGACCCAGATAACTGACTAGACCGGGTTAGACCCAAACCACTGACTAGACCAGATTAGACATGTTCACTGACTAGACCAGGTAAGACCAGACCAGTAACTAGACCAGGTTAGAACTGACGCCAACCTAGACCAGGTTAGACCAGACCACTGACTCGACCTGGTTAGACCTGACCACTGCCTCGAACAGGTAACACCTAGCTGGCCTCGAACAGTGTAACACCTAGCTCACTGACCTAGACCAGGGTAGAACTGACCACTGACTAGACCAGGTTAGAACGGATCACTGACTAGACCAGGTTAGTTAGAGAGACTAGAGCCACTGTTATTTATGTTGAAACCAGCTTTGGATAGCTTTAACGGTCCCAAGGTGTTAGTGGTCCCTTATACAGTATTTGAAGACTCTTTACCGAAATTCAGCCTTGGTGCAGAATTACAGCCACTACGAGCCAGTCCCTCAATTAGAGTTCAGAGATTGCCCGGCCCATATTTCGCACCACCATTCTCGGGTCGGGCCGGGCCTTTGCTCGAGCGGTTGTGTTTTTTTATTTTTTTATTTCTTTTATCATTGCTTTATTGGCCTAATCTGAGGAGATATTTATGCCACCATGACACAGAATAATTATAGGCCTACATATATTTAGCAGAGTAGGCCTAAGTAACAAATGTGTACAAAGTTACTAGGGATGCACCGAAATGAAAATTCTTGGCCGAAACCAAAAACCGAAAATGAGGAAACCAAGGCCGAAAACCGAAACACTGAAAGAAATTATAATGCCAATTATTAGTACCATTTAGGGTTGCTTTTTTTTCTTTTATATATATATATATATTCACATACATATATATACACACTATATATATATATATATATATATATATATATACTTATATGAGTACTAT